>KV458988.1:0-22045 GCA_001662605.1 Pseudogymnoascus sp. 05NY08
ATCAGATCAATTTATACCTAATTAGGCTATAACTAGGCTTAATTTAGGTTAGCCTAATAATCATGATTATAATCATGACTAGTCATGATTATAAATCATGATTATGATTACCTGCTTTGGAAATAATCATGATTATGATTACAACTAAATAATCATGATTATAATCAATTTTCTAACCCTGAGGCGGCCTAACAAAAATAAAAGAGTAAAAGATTTATATACCCTACATCACCCCTGTAAAGATTTATCTACCCTACTGCCTTTTTAATTTTAGATTCTGCCCGCTTTAAGTTCTTCCTATAGCATATCACTTACTAAATATTAACGCATTTATCGCTATAACTCACTAAAAGGCACTATATTACCTACACTTCATTGCTAAAACTCACTAATGTCCTATGCTCTATTTCTTAGATTTTAACATACTTCTCCTACTTCTTAGAGCTTAAAAATTAATATATAGCTTATAGATATATATTAATTTAAGGAGCTATAACTAATTAATATAATCTATATAAAAGACTATAACGTGGGTGGACATGACCCTGCGCACGACAGGACCCTGCGCACTTTTCCTTAGCAATTAAATTTTTAAAAAATTAATCAACCACTATACATTATAATACATATTACTGCTTAGAATCTAACGAACTAGGTATCTCTATAGAGTCTTAACAAGTTCGTGCATTATAGCTAGTCTTTCTGTAAGTGCCACAGCGCTGTCTAGACGGTTGGCCCTCCTGACAACTACCCCCTACAGCACGTACGTCGTGTCGTATATGCTCATCTACATCCTTCTAGGCTATAATATCCTGTCCATCCTTAACTATAAGTGCACCCCCTTAACGGATGCGAGTTTTTTTAGCCCTTTGCTGCTTGCTAAGGGCTTTATTAGCTGCCTAAAGGGTATAGTTCTTAGTAGACAGAAGGGTATTCTTATAGGCTAGACGCTCTATACCCTTTGCTAGCGTAACAACTGTCTTAAAAAGTAGAGTTAGCGAGCTCCCTTAGTAACGGGTAATCTGATTTCGAACAAGTGTTGTTTATGAAACAGTCTTAGTTAGGTTAGAAGGGGTCTAGGAGACCTAAGGGGTAGTGTTAGTAGTAGAGGGTCTAGAGGGAGTTATCGTCTATAACTTCACATTAAGCTTTTAAAGTACTACTTATAGGTTAAAAGGCACTAAGCTAGCTCTATAGAATCTAGCCTAATAGTTTTAGGCTGTTATTAACTCCTTATATGCTACTATAAAGGCTAGAAAGAACTCTACCTTTATAATATAGTTAATATAGGCTTTAATAAATGTCTTAATCTACTAACTATACACCTACTTTAACATACTAAAGCACCTAACATTAAGTAGCTAGGTTAAATAAGATAAGTAGGAAGGTAGTCTAAGAGTTATAATGTTATGTGACTTATAGTACTCTTAGAACTTAGCTAATTTGTAACTCTTATGCCTATCTAACACTAGTATTTAATATAGACCCCTTATATAAGTAGTAGTATGTTTATTAAAGTGTTTTAGCTATTTTAGACCTATCTTATTATTTGTCTATCTATTACTTATTAGTTTAATAACCTAGTTAGGTAGGAGGCTACTATCTATATACTAATTTAAAAGGTAGTTCTTACCCTAAACTACTAGAAATAGAGGAATACTCTAGCCTTTACTATTAATATAGGCAATTGCTATAGCCTATTCCTAATTCCCTAGCTAAACTGCCTTACCTCTACTATGTTAATCTATATAGGTTATAACTATTATAGGGCAAATTATACCTATTATAAAGCTAGTTTTGTTAAAGTTATAGAAGTTATAGTCTAAAACCCTATATTTTGCCCTTATATTTTCTACTAGTTAAAACCATACGCTAATTAGCTTAGAATCTTCGCATAAGGCCCTTTAGAAATCATAAACGTAATTAAAACGCGTCTTAAGGGCTAGTTGTTGTTATATAAACTGCTATGCCTAGCAGCCTCTAACACGCGTCCCTCTATGCAATTTGAGAATAAAATTAGCTATATCTTCTACACTAGCTAGCTAGGGTACAAACCCTTTAGAATCTAGCTTAAGTATATTCCGAATAATCACTTTCTCCTCTAACTTAGACAATTTGATATTTGCGAGCTGTCGCTTAGGAAGGGGAAGGTGGCTATTCATTCTAAGCCTAAGTGACGATTCAGGAACTTTATAGAGCTTTGCAGCAGCTCGACGGCTTAGCTTTCTAGACGTTTGAATAGCCTTGATAGCTAGAATGATTTTTGCTTCTTTGGTAATAACTGACATAGTGGAAGGTGAATAAAACGCGTTCTAAAGTAAGAGGGTGAGGAATTCGCGAAAAGTGCGCAGGGCATGTCCACCCACGTTACTATTAATGTGTTAATAAAATGTATCGTAGAAATAAGTTAAATGAAGCTCGTTAGAATGCTAAAAGTAGAAGGCGGTAGGGTAGATAAATCTTTTTTAGGTAGATAAATCTTTACATGGTAGATGTAGGGTATATAAATCTTTTACTCAAAATAAAAAGGAAATATGCGGCATGTTGTCACCCTTGCTCAAAAGCAAGGCGCGGAAGGGTAAATTAGAATTGGTTGACTGCATGGCTGTTGGGAAAGTAGCTGGCGGGTAAATTGCCAGTAATGATAAGCACAGTAGACACTTGGAAACCAATTGATCAATCACGATGTTCTTACCGATTACCATCATTTCAAAAACAATACCGACGACACGGTAAATAGGGTGGGGTACCTGTCATTATCATGTCGAGATCGCTCTAGAATCGATGTGAGGGGGCTTAGATAGCTTGTTTGGGACCTGTTCTAGCGGGTAGCTAGGCCAGGTTTCAGCACCATGTGCACTATCACCACGTTTCTAGTGGACCTAAAGGATGTATGCGGGAAGACAATCAAAAAAGCAACGAAGGTGAGCAGAAGCACAACCGCAACAAGCTTTTCAAAGACTGGACAAGCTTTTGAAAAGGTGGGACTCGAAAGCTTCGCCTCAAAGATCGCCCTCAATGACGCCGAACAGCAGTTATAAAAAGGGATTGTTTCCTTTCATTTTATCAGTTCAGTCCCTACCTTACCTCAGATCATTCTTGTTGAAGTCAATAAAAATCATAATCATGCTTTTGCAATCATTTCTCGCTATTGCCGCCCTTGGCGGCGTATCGCTTGCTTCTGACAATAACAAGAAGGGACCCAAGACGGTATACAAGCATGTCGCAGCGATCAGCATTGATGGCCTGCACAGCTCGATTTGCCCAAGTATGTCGCACTTCGCCCAAAGTCGACTATTGCAGAGCTCCTAGAGACCGGCTATGAATTTACCGACGCATACACATCTGCGCCTTCGGATTCGTTCCCAGGTGCAATGAATCTATTTTCGGGTGCGAGCCCAAGAACCCACGGTGTCTGGTATGATGATACCTACGACCGAAAGTTCTGGCTGCCATTTTCTACAACCGGCACTAACTGCCAAGGTCCTCCTGGTGCTGAAGGTAAATTAGGACAAGTCGACTCCTTGAACGCTGGCTAATAACTCTAGTTGCCTATGATGAGAGCAAAGATTATGATTCCACGCGCCTTCACTCTGGCGGCATCAACCCATTGAACCTTCCGCAAACTCTTGTTAACGGAGTCTGCACGAACTTGTACCCTCACCAGCGTTCCCGTGTCAACACCGTCTTTGAAGTCGTGCACGAGGCCGACCACCAAACCGCTGACACAGACAAGCACCCCGCCTACGACCTCGTCCGCGGCCCAACAGGCAAAGGTCTCTCCGTCGGCTACTTTCCCGAGATTGCGGCCGTCCCAGTCACCACCGATGCGACCATTGCATACGACCAACTGCACGTGAACGCCTTTATTGAGTGGATCATGAACGGCACTACCCCCGAGCACTCTGAGGTCCAAGAGAAGCTGACTGGTGCCCCAACAATCTTCGGAGGGAACTTCCAGGCTGTTTCTGTTGCACAGAAGACGAGCGGTTATGTGGCCAAGACTCTTGACTTCACACCCCAGCTCATCAAGGCTCTCGACTTCGTCGATGCTTCTCTCGGTCAAGTTGTCGCCGCCCTCAAGGCTAAGGGTATCTACGACGAGACATTGATTGTCGTGGCCTCCAAGCACGGGCAAGCACCCATTGACCCAACAAAGTATGCCAAGATCAATGGCGATCTGGTCTCTGCTGCCACCGGCGTCGACATCCTCCACGCTACCACCGATGACATTGCTCTGCTTTTCCTCAAGGACCATACCAAGACAGAGACGGCAGTCGCAGGTCTCAATAAGCAACGCAAAGCCCTGAAGATTGAGGATATCATCTACGGCGATCGCCTCGTCGACCTCGGCTACGGCAACCCGCTGACCGATTCTGCGGTCCCGGATATCATTGTCAGGCCGACCGAGGGCATCATTTACACTACGAGCACTGCAAAGATTGCTGAACATGGCGGTATCAATGCGGATGATAGGAAGGTGGCCTGTTTCGTTAGCGCACCTGGGCTCAAGAAGACCAAGGTCAACCATGAGGTGTGCACGAAACAGATTGCGCCAACGATTCTCAAAGCTCTTGGTCTAGATCCCAATGCTCTGAAGGGGGCTGTGGCTGAGGACACGAAGGTTTTGAATGGGTTTTAGAGCGTATCATTTGGAGAGATCAGCTGCAGTATTCCAATTTGACACGATTATCACTGATCTTGGAGAATGTATTGATAAGTCATTAATGTAATGAATCTGAATCATCTCTCTGCCAAGCTGCTCAGTATACAGTACTATGACCGTGATTCGCCGACCAAATGTAATTTTATCGCAACCTTGTACCTTCATGAAAATATAGAAAGATGCTGTTGAGAAATCTTGTATGGGGAAATCAACGTCGCAGGTTGAATAAGCAAAGCCAAGCCACACTACTGCACGCATCTCTGGTATCCCCGCGTTTAATCTCCGTGCTGCGATCTTCCAAGGGGGAGGACGTGTAATAGCTGGTATTTTACTGGTACAGAGAAGCTTTATGTCAAGGGTATAGTGTTCTGCCTTAACCCTGTTCCGGTTAAGCGCATAAAACAAGACTTGCAATGGTTCCTTGATTATTGCGCTAGATCGTCGCTTGAACGTCGATGATAAGGGGATTCAGCACGTGGGGCTACACGTGGGCTCGCACGTAGATGTAGATTCGTCTTCGAGGTCGGTCCAGCCCATACAAAGCAGGAAAACAAGCATGTCCCTACCCAATGTCGTCGGGACGGCTCAGGTGCGGGGATGTTCTTGTTGAGAAGCTGGGAAATCATTTATTAGTTTAAATGGATGATCCCCATCGCGTTTCCAGGACGTCGGTAAGTCGTGTAGCTGGATACCCCTTCCTCCAGGTTCATTCGCTCCTGTATTGGCCATGTTTTCCTCTCTCGGAGCTGCTGCCTTCGTGGTGACTTTTGCCGCATCTGCTCTGGCTACCCATACCCAGCCCCAGCCATGTAACGACGCTCTTGTCCCTACCCAGATCCGCCTGGCTTATGCCGGTGATAAGGGCATGGCCGTTAGCTGGAACACGAACCAGAAGTTGACCAACCCTACTGTGTACTACAATAAACACGAGAAGAACCTTCTCAAGAGTTTCGCTACGTCAAAGATCTCCACGACCTACCCGACGTCGTCTACCTACAACAACCATGTTGTCATCAAGGACCTTAAGCCAGACACCACCTACTACTACATGCCGCAATGCGGTACTCAGACCTATGTGTTCAAAACCGCGCGTTCCGCGGGCGACAACGATGAGTTCAGCTTTGCTATGATCGGCGATATGGGCACGTTTGGCCCGGATGGCCTCAGCACTACAGTCGGGAAGGGCGCCAGCAACCCTCTCAAGCCCGGCGAGCACACCACCATCGAGTCCTTGATGACTTTCAAGGATAGCTACGACTTTGTCTGGCACGGTTTGTCGCCAAGTTCTTTTGGGGTTTTTATCATCAGCTAATGTATTCTAGTTGGTGACATCGCCTACGCCGATGCCTGGCTCAAGGAGGAGAAAGCGGGATATGTCACCCCGCTCAACAAGACCGATGGTGGTGCTGAGTATGACAAGATCCTCAACCAGTTCTACAACCAAACCGAGGAGATCTCGAGCGCTAAGCCCTACATGGTGGGCCCTGGTCAGTTCCCAAAAGCCCCAGCTGCCTGTTATGCATTAACTAACATTTATCTAGGCAACCACGAGGCAAACTGTGACAACGGAAGCGACCTGACCATTTGCTTGCCTGGACAGTTGAACTTCACCGGCTACCAAGCCCATTGGAAGTACGTATATTCCACTAGATTCACAACGTATCAAAAGCTAACTCCCCTCTAGCATGCCCTCCGCTGAGTCCGGCGGCGTCGGCAACTTCTGGTACTCCTTCGACCACGGCTCCGTGCACTTCATCCAATTCAACACGGAGACCGACTTCCTCAACGCGCCCGATGAGCCCGGTGGAGAGGGTACCGAAAATGCCGGCCCCTTCGCGGTTTCCGGAGCCCAGATCGCTTGGTTGAAGAAGGATCTCGCCTCTGTCAACCGCAAGAAGACGCCTTGGGTCGTTGCTGCAGGGCATCGTCCATGGTACGTCAGCACGACGGAGTGTATTGAGTGCCAACTCGCGTTCGAGCCGCTCCTGCTTGAGTACGGTGTTGATCTTGTCCTGCACGGGCATAAGCACTTCTACGAGCGCCACGCGGCGGTCAATAATGGCACGACGACGGAGATTGAGAACAACCCGAAGGCGCCTTGGTATCTTGTCAACGGTGCTGCGGGGCATTACGATGGCCTGGATGTTCCGGATACTCCGTATGTGTCTACATCGCGCAAGGTGATCTCCGCCTATGGATGGAACTTGTTTACCGTGCACAACTGCACGCACTTGAGCACGCAGTTCATTGCAAGCGGGAACAACACGGTTCTTGATTCGGCTACTCTTATCAAGAAACGCTCTTGTAAATAATTTCGAGCAAGTGCAGCAAGATTTTAGCTAGATGCCCTGCCTTGGTAATAGAAATCTCTTGCTATATAAAGGCATTAAACTTAATTGAGCAAGAATCCTGAAAACCGTGCCCGACTTGCCATCTCATAATATATTTCGTAAAGTATCCCGCCTATAACTCTCATCAGATAGTCATACTTATCTCTTACTTTGACGGTGCACCATTCGACTTATCTAATGTTAAAATGACGCGGTACGATCTAGGGGAGATACGAACTATATCACCACGTAGCTTACTGTGGCCAGCCGAATATGGCGGATTCGACCGACCCAACGAGTCACTCACACATCTGTAACCGGAGCCAAAGCTATGGTCAGATGTCCCGCGTAGGCTGATTTACGAGGTTCAATAGACCCATATATAGACAGTACCGAACGTTACTGCTTGTAATCGACGTTCACTTCATCACTAGTTAGATTCTCAACGCACATCTGCGTTTGTAGGGTTGTTATTATCAGAAGCGCGGCCCTCGAAATAGTTAAAATAGAGTAAGAACGATCCTTAAAAATATTTCAATGGGGGAAATAACGACCGGCTCCAGAGGGAAGGAACGACCGGCTCCAGAGGGAAGGAACGACCGGCTCCAGAGGGAAGGAACGACCGACTAAGTGAGGAAGGAACGATTGTATGAAAAGGGAAGGAACGACCTGCTAAATAAGGAAAGAACCACCAACTATTGAGGGAAGGAACGACCGTGCAAAAAGGGAAGGAACGACCAAATAACGAGGGAAAGAACGATCGTGTGTAGCCGTGTTTTGTATTTTTGGTTCCTTCCTTAAATGGATGAGAAGGCAAGGTTTTATATGATATGGCTGGCACGGACCTCAGTTGGAGGGTAGTAGAAATAATATGGGGTTAAATACTCAATTGTAGGTCCTAAGAGACAAATATTGGTGCGGTTTCTCCTTCAAGGGAATAAATCCAAACCGATTATATGCATCTGGCAGCTGCTGCTGCCAAAATGATGAGGGGAGACAACATCGAAATAGGGGTGGCCAATGCGTGTCAGCGTGGAGACTTCGGGGTTAGCCTTCGCACTTGCAGACGCTTGTTTCTGACAGCGCCAATCTTTCCACGACGGACGAACCACTAGGAATGTAATAGCGGGCCGTTGTAATCATACCAGTGGGAAATAGTAAGCTAATCTCTGTGTTCTAGATTATAACTGCATGGTAACCTCAGATATTTACATATTTTAATATAAATGCCGCGCAATGGAAACTAAATCTCGAGTACATCGCTGACCGACTTGTCTCCCTCAGAGAATCTCAGTTTCACGAGTGACACTCCCTAAAACCCCTTATTAAACCCATCTACAGTCGTAAAAAGCAGGTCCTTCTCCAAAATCTCATCCTTCCTAGCCTTCAACTCCTCAATATCCCAATCGGCCCATACAAACCGACCACTGAGGAAGGCGGCCTCTTCCGTCGCCAGCCACGCAAAGAACCCCCCTGTCAACTTCCCATCTGTCATACCATTTGGAGGCTTCGGTGCTCCACACCTCTCAAAGCCATCCGTGTCAAGCAGACCAGGGTGCGCATTGATGAAGCGCACATCAGGGTGTTCGAAGCGGATGTTTTCAAAGATGCGCGCCTGAGCCATCTTGCTACCACTGTAACCCGACCAGCCAGGGACCGGAAATCGCGTGTGTGCGGCCATGCTCACGACATTTATCACAACAGCATCCTTTGGCCGGTCTCCGTTTCTCAGGAATCGCTGCGTGACGATCGCAGTTCCAAGGACGTTTGTCTCGAAGCCAGAGAACCACTCCTTGAGGTCTTGCTCCACGAATGGTCCCTCATCTGGGAATACGCCCGCGTTGTTGACCAGGATATCGGGAGCGCCGAAATTGAAGAATACGGCTGCGATGGCTTCTGCGTCGGTTATATCGGCGGCGAAGGCGACGAATGTTGTCTGTGGAAATTCGCGGCTGAACTTCTCCTCGGCACTCTCGATGCGGGCTTTGTCTTTCCCGAGGAGGCCAATGGGCGATACACCTGCTTCAGCTAGGCCTCGCGCGATGTGTTCACCTACGCCTCGACTGGCGCCGGTGACGAGGGCACTTTTGCCGGCTAGGGAGCGTCCCGGAAGAGATGGAGAGAGAGCATCATAGGGAGCCTTGTGGTTTGTTACGAAACTCGCCATGGTTGATTACTCGGTGGATGCGAGTAAAGTTTGGGATTTTTGCTGAACAGGCGAGAAGCTGAGAAGTTTAGGTATGGAAATCTGCTCATTTTATACTATATTCCATGTTCTTGTATTGGAGATTCAGCCCTACCTTCGGAGATGCGAAAGTTCAGCTGTGCGAATCCTATCTACTCGCCAAGGCGACCCCGCTTCCTTCAGGAGCATACGATTACTTCGCAGAACCTATTGGATAGTTCTTGATATTCAATTGATTTCATTACGCTATATTGAGGTATATATTATCTTCCATCCTATGTACTGTCTGGCGCTCCAAGTGCCCGAACTTGAAACGTGAAGATGGAAATTGCGGCTGCGGCGGAACCGTTGCTAAACCACTCATAAATCCCCATCGCCTTATAGTGCTGTTGCCACAAATCCGACATATAATATAGTAGGTACATGAGGAATCCTCTGTGGTCACATTTACCTGCCCCCACCGAATAGCGCTGCTAAAATACCAACAAGCCTCAGATACGCTCTGCTCGGCGCGGGTCGGAGGCTCTGCTAGGAAAATATTCATAAAGTTGCCGTATATTATATGCCAGGCATCCCCCCCAGGGAAGTATATTTTCAGCGTTTTGACTTCCCGTGCGTATCACACTCTGTAGCCTGATCTGCCCTCAATATCATCATCACCGTAGTCCCCTAGCAAAACCCCATCCGCCTCTCCCACTTTACTCACGCGCCTACTCTCACCCACGCACTCATTTTCCCTCGCCTCCCCCGTCCCCCACCGCCAGCAAAAAATCAATCCCCTTCACCATCACAAACAGCAAAAGATTGATATACTGGTCACTACGAGGGTCGAACTCGCGACCTTGGCGTTATTAGCACCACGCTCTAACCAACTGAGCTAAGCGACCATGTTTGGTTATTTGATATGTGCCTCGAGCGGCGACATTTGTTCCTTGGTTGTCTCATGTTACAATTTAGCTATTACATGCTGAAAACCCACGGTCAAACTCAAGAGAGCCCCGAACTATTTTATCTTAAAACTCTAAAACGTTTCTAGTTCTTCCAAATACTTCAACTTGACTGCAGATCCAGAATGTTAATTAACGCACTTCCTCCCTTTCCCCAACTCCACCCTAAGTCATCCTACAATACTACACTTCACGTATTCTTGCTCGCTTTCACTGTATCGCCTAAACACGGACATCATATCATCCGCCACACCACCATGCTCTTTCAGCAACTTCACCACAGCATCATAATCACTCTTCTCCCCCGACGGATAAATCTCACTCCTCCCCTTATCATCCATCGGCACAGCTAGCGCCGTGCGACCGATCTTATCCCTTGCATTAACATCCACACTCCTCCCCTCCAGCAGCAACTTCACCACCTCAACCCGCCCCGACTCCGCCGCAGCAGCTAGAGCCGACTTTCCATATCCATCCCGCACGTGAAAATCCACCCCCTCGCACTCCATAAGCATCTTCACCACCTCCACCCTCCCCCACTTTGCCGCCGCCATGAGCGGCGTGCACCCCTCATTATCTTGTGCGTTAACATCCAGTCCCCTCCTTAACAGCAACCTGACCGCCTCCACCTCGCCTCTGAACGGCGCAATACCCAAAGCCGTCGCACCACTCCCATCTTCCCGTATATTCACATCCAAATCCTCGCGCTCCATGAGAAACGAAATCATATCCGCCCACCCATGCCTAGCCACCAGTCCCAGAACCGGCATCCCATTCGAGCCACGCGCATCCACATCCACGTCCTCCCTTTTCAGAAGCACCCTCACGGCCTCCACCCTCCCCAACTGCACCGCCCACAACAGCGCCGTCTTCCTCTGCCCATCGCGCTGCTCAACCCTCACGTCCTCCCTCTTCAGGAGTACCTCCACCACATCCCCATGGCCCCTACTCATCGCGCATATCAGCGGCGACGGCGCCGTCTCTGATCGCCCATTAGGATCCACATCCCGCCTCTCTAGCAGCATCTCCACAACATCCCGATGCGCCATCCTTGCCGCCAAGCACAGCGGCGTAACACCCTCCCTACAGAGCGGGTCAGCCACCAGGTCCCCGCGCGCTAACAGCATCGCGACGACGTCGACGTGGCCCCCGACTGCGGCGAGCGCGAGGGGTGTGCGGAGGGTACGAGGTTCCTGGAAATTAGGCTCGACGTCGTCATGCGCTAGGAACAGGGCCACGACGGGGGTGTGCCCATGCATCGCGGCCCACCCGAGGGCGGCGCCGCGGCTGGCAGCGCCGACGTCGGGGCGCGCGAGGAGGAGGGTGGCGATGGCGAGGTGGCCGGCGAGGCAGCGAGGGCGAGGGGCGAGAGCTTGGGGATGGAGGCGGCGTCGGGGGTGATGTCGGCGGTGGTGGAGGGGTGGGTGAGGAGTGCTTGCACGGCCGCGAGGTGGCCGGCGTGGGCGGCTACGGAGAGGGGCGTGCGGTTGAGGCCGGGGTATCGTATGCCGGGGAGGGTGCGGCCGTCGGGAGAGTTGCTGAAGGTAAACAAGGGGATGGTGGCGAGGGGGTTGGGGTCTGTGGAGGGGTTGGCGAGGAGGGCGGTTAGAAGGGCTGAGTCACCTTGTTCGGCGGCGAGGTGGAGGATTGTCTCCTTGTTCTCGCCGGAGGCACGGATTTGCACGGGGGAGAAAGAGGAGGCCAGGTGGGGGAGAACGCGGAGAAGGGAGAGTAGGTCGTGGGGGTCCAGGATCTGGCCCGCGATGAGGTGGATGATTTCAGGGGGAAGATCGGAGAATGTTGCTGGTTTATTCATGGTTTCGATGCCGAATTCGGCGTTTGTTTTGCTGTTGGGGTATCCTGGTTTAACTGAAGCGATTGACGGCGTTGGGCTCCGGTGAACTCTAATATGGGATTGCCAGCCTTGATATTGACATGGAGGCAAAGGCAGAGGAGCGCAATATGATTTGAAGCAAAAGATTGTTTGCAACCTACAATCTTTGTCGCCAACGATGCAGATTGAGAAGTGAAGAATGGTAGTGCGAGTGCGCAGTTGTGGTTTAGTCGTCGGATCTGCCTTACCGCTTTCCTCGCAGTCGTAGTTTAGCCGTAAGCAATTGATGCCATCCTCGTTTTCTTAGTATACTATCAGACGGGAAGCGGGACGCGCCCTTCAGCTCCCGGTCGCTACGGTTTAGCGCTGCTAATTTAGGTTGGCGTGATCGGTTTAGGCAAGCCGGCCTGTCGATCTACAACACCCTGTTCCTCTCAACCTCGAGAAGTATATGGAGTTGCTGTTCTACCACGTGACTTCTGAGAGCCCCCCTGCTCCTAGAATCCTGCCTACTCCTAAACCCCTCGGTCTTGGAAGCCCCGTGGCTCTTAGAGCACTTGCTCCTGGGAGTTCCCACACTTCCAGAGTCCCTACTGGTTCTAGGAGTATACTGGTTCCGTAGTCGTAACAGCTTGCTCTTTAATATCCCCTTTAACGTCTTAGCAGTCCTCCTCTAGCTTAATGAAAAGGGCCTTCTCTTCTTCTTTCAATGGTGTTAATAATTCTAAAGTGATTAATTTTTTCTCATTTTTATTATTAATTATAACAAAATAATCAATTCTCCTAGGACTTGTAAAATACGTCTGTAGTGTACACTCTTCCTATAAGGGAGTACTACTATTTTCTGCTGCTGCCTTTCTATTATAAGCTGAAGCCTAATGCTCTCCTATTTTTCAAGGCCGACGGGTAGCATAGTTGCACTGTGCGTGCAGACAGCGAGACCCACTATAGCTAGTGAGTTGCTGTATTTGCTCGCACTTGTCCTCCGGCCGAGTTTTATGCGCTCTAAGCTCTTCGACTGTTCTCAAATCGTAACTGCTCAGCTGCTGCACAGTGGTCTTCAGCACACTTCCCAAGAGTCGGTGTGGTTTAGCCCGGAGGTGTTGCTCTTGGCTTGTAGGCCCTAGAATGACATAAGAATGACAAATATGACAGACCACAACTCCATACGTTGAATTATATAAGAACATACTCTTAAATTTACCACACGATCTCTAATGATTTGATTTTATGGTTATATAGACTGCTTCTACAATGTTGCCCTCTTACCGTTGCCCTTTGACTGGAAACCACGCTAGCAGGGGTTTCCCGCGCTAATTAGGTGCCGCATTTTTGCCCTTTCACCAAAAGGGCAGCCTCACATAAGTAGTAGGGAGCCAAAGTTCTTATTGCTTTATAGTAAACTCTTTATTTCAGTCTTTTACTTTAGTAAACAGCTAATAAGGAGATTAAACTTAGTAGCTATAGAATATCTTCGTAAGTTTGAAATTGTAAACTTATATAATATATTAGGAAACTAATTATTTTGTTAGGTACTAAGGTAGCTAAATAATAAATCAGTGCTTCTTATAGTGTTGTTCGCTTTAATCACTTCAGTTCCTGACTCCTCGTGACAGCGAGAAATGTCAGACTCCACAGCTGAACTATATCGCTCTCTGTTGGGCTACTCCCCGGTGGAGGGGGGAGTGCCCCTAGATCAATAAAGTCGAATTTCTTCTGATCGGCATTGTATGTCCAAGACCACACTTCTGTGCTTAGATGCGCCGAATTCGCTTCAATGCTATCCCACAGCAGATTGTACGCATTTTTTATATTGCTGTAGGTCAGATTATCAGAACAGAAATCAGGGACAGCGGAAGAATTGCAACGAGAGAGTTGCAGTTCTAGCCCACGGGCCATCATCGCCAAGGGCCATGACCATACAACTGTGCCGTGGTATGCGGAAGTCGTCCAGTTCGCCGTATACACAGGGTTGCCACCATACGCTGGGTTTGCAATGAGCATTCCGACGTCCGTCATTAGTCCTGCTGGGAATGTATGGCGGATGTTATTTGCTGTGGAGTTTAGGAAGGCTGTGAGCTGTGGTTGGTTGGTGGTGTTGAGAAGGAAGTGTCGGAAGCAAGAATCCGTATTCATAACTTGAACTTGCGAAAGGCCATTGTTTCCATCTAAGGATATGGCGTGGAATGTCACATTACCATCAACAGAGGAAGACTGGGAGTTTAAACCCGAGATTCCTGAGCTGCTGGCATAGTTCTGGAGAAGTGACTGGGCATCGGAAGGAGCGATTGAGACTTCAAAGAATTGAAGAGTTGAATCTTCCCACACTTGTGCATATAAGTTAACGAGCGTAGCGTTGAAGTTTAATATCCCTGCTGTAGAAAGAGAGGCAATGGAACGTAGAGCGGCCGGTGCCAGACCAGTGTTGACGTCGAAGGGAATTCGGCCACCTCCGATTCCATAGGTACTATCTCGCCACTGGCCGACGATTTGCCCATCTTTAAGATGCATCAAATTGTCGACTGTTTGGTTACCGGGTGCTGCGAACGGTGCAGCAAGGCTGACTATTTTATGCGCATTTATTTCGGCCAGTTTCTTATAAGTCAAGTTCGAATTGGCGGGAAAGAGACTTGCAGTGGTACTAAAGAAGTCGGACGCTCGGGACTTTCCATTCGAGTCTTGAAGAAAATATCGATCCATTAAAACTGGCAAGTAATAATCGGAATCAATCTAGCATTAGTTAGTTGGGATATTTCTTTCAAAAGTGCAGTGGTACGTGCCATTATGTAGGAGCAAAGGGGATCAGTGCTCGTGATGTTATTCTGGAGATTTGTCCAAGTGGCATAGTCACTGACAGTATTAGCTGAATGTTTCAAAGGGCCGTGGGACGCCTTGTACCCGATAGTTTCTTCATGGCAGACTGATCCATCTGTCATATTAAGTCTTTCCAGCACTCCAGCAATGACAGCTTCGATGGCACCTCCCTTTCCCCCACTAAGCACCGGTTCGAGTAGCAAAGCCGAAATCATCGAGTCGCGCCCAAAGTACGTCAAAAAGCGCCATGCGCCAGCTGTGAGCTTGGTGGTGTAAGACAGGAATGACAGGGAGGTAGTCTGCATTGGTGATTGAGTAATTATATCTGCTGACTCGGTGTTGAGTACCTCCTTGGAACTGAGCTGGGTCAACTGCGGATAGTCAAAGAAAGCACTGAAGATATACGATCCAGCTTTAAATTTCAGTGTATCATTATCGATCTGAGTAGTTTGGTTTGAGCTGGTAAAAGAAATTGTTGTAGTAGTAATGTTATCCAGCCATAATCGGCTCAACTGAACTCCATTGTCAATGTTTGAATACTTGATAGAGCTCTGAATATCATCGCGAAGCAAGCTCGGGCCTTCAACAAAATCTCGAATAGTTCGAATACTACCCAATATGGTCACTGATAGGATTGCCGAGGTATTGAATTCGAGCGTAGTTGTGACCCCAACAGTTGCATTGCCATCGCTGTTTGTCTGGTATACAGGTCCCAGCGGGTTTCCGATGGATGAATTGAGGAGCTGTATACCAAGAGTTCCATTAATCCCATTTTCTGGCTCGAAGTAGGCGACAATACCAGAGTTACCTGCCGGCCAAGCTACAATGAGTCTTGGCCCAATGATGCTCAGGTTACTGTCACGCTCAGGAGAGGTAACAACGACTTGAGAAGCGGAATGGCAATCTGAATAGAAATAATTCTCATACGGTGGAGAGCTTAGCCAAAGGGTCGTCGCCTCGCTGGTACAAGTTGCTCCTGGGCCCATATATGAGGTTGGCGAAGCACTTGGTACCGGGGGATAAACTAGATGGCCATCGCCGCATCTATCTTTCTTTAGCATATATCCACGGGCTTCAGTTTCAGATACTCACGAGTACATCTCTGGCAGGTAACAGTCATCTCCGCACCTCAATGTCGGCTCTCTATTTAGTATAGGGCAGAGGAAGTTGCCATTATAGCATGTATACTTTTCGAATTAGTGATTTCCATGCTGATAAAAGATCACTGTACCTTGGAGGGGTAGTAAAACGCGTCGCCACAAGGTTGTAGATTGTCATCGGAAGCTGGGTGAGCCAAGGCAAGGCTGCAAAAGAGCAGACTCGCCACAAATAGTCGAGTCATAGCTGTGCCGAATTGCAAAAAATGTAAGGACGCGGAATGAACCTTAAAATAATGTTGGAAAGCGTAGGTATTTAAGTCGAATACGCTCTATGGGATTTGTTGCGTAGATCTTCCTGGGCTAATACTATGACATAATGGCGACCATCATTTCTATAGAACCCCGAGATGCCACCACCCTGCCAATATAAAAGATCGTCATTGCTAGCTGACAGAAGTGGGGTAAGCGGGGTAACGCACTCCGCAAGCGAGTCACCTTCACAATCGAGACGCCACTTTTCACGTTTGTACGAACTACGGGGTATTAGACCTTTGAATTCAACAACAGCAATGAACTATGACTATATTATTACTACTAGTTGCTTCCTTGCTTATTTGGACACGTACGAGCAGTGTGCTCCTCTGATTTAGATATACTACAGTAAGAACACCTCTATAAGCCACGTACGACCTTGTCGCTTCTCTCTTCCTCTTCTGTTTGTTGTTTGCAGCCCGTAATTGACCATTCTCACTTGCTAAAATTGCTGCACTTTGTATTGCCATTTAACAGCCTTTAACAAGTTGTGTTAAAGCTCGATCAGTAGGACTAGGAGATCTACGACGTCGAATATAACTTATATATACAATAACGCTCCTTCTTAAGAATTCAAAACCTAACCTCTTCATGTAACAGCCAATTCCCAAACCAACTAATAGCCTGTCTAAAGGCATCTTCCTTTGCATACAGATTCTTCTTTAACACTTAGATCCGCCCTTAGCGCAAAGCCATGCTCGACACCTCCATAGAGATTAATCTGGTACGGGATATTTAAACCTAGCAGGATCTTCCCGGAATCGTAGCGGTTCTCCCGCGAGAAGATGGTATCGATTTCTATACAAGGTGCCTGTTAGTTGGGTTGCTCCTTGGAAATGGTCTGGGGGGCGGCTTACCAGACGCGGCAATTGAGACGGGTTTGGTGATCGCGCTGAATTCTTCGGTTGTAACAAAGGATGGGTGGGCTAGGTAGCCAGCATCTAGGCCACCGTCCTTCAGGTTTCGAACAACGTACTATTAAGCTCAAATATTAGCGGGCTGTTCTCGAATTATCAAACAAGAACCGTTTTGCACACACCCTAGCTCCGTAACAATACCCAACACCGGCAATCTTTTTCACATTTATAGCCGTCCGGAGATGAGCGATGACCTTCTCTACAATCGGGTCCACGGTGTCAGGCATGTGGTTTGAGAGTCACGTTGCAAGATCCACTTTCTTCTCAACGAAAGCTTCGAGGTCTAGGGCATCGCCGTTGAAGAGATCCGGGATAATAGTGAGATAGCCGCGTGCGGCGAAATCGTCGGCCATCTCGTCTACAGATACATTGAAGATTTTTTACCTGATGCGTTAAGCGCGTAACTTGCTCGGTTGTAGCTTTAGATGTGCACTAACACATGCCGGTCCACACAGAATATAAAGGTGGCATTCGACTGAAGACTATTCAACTGGCACTAGGTAACTTTTTTCGTAGTTTCCAGGACGTCTTTCAAACTGACAAGATCTTCAGAAGGAATCAATTCACTCAGGCAGATGCAGATATGCCCCAAAATGTGCAAAGTAGGTTACTATATTCAGAATTTGTGTCCCTCTAGCTAACAATCACCTAGAAATCCTCGACAACCTTGAGTCCCTCTACAAGAGCGAGGCATACAGTATAGAGACCAAAAGTGATGGAGTGGATGATGTCGCTGTGGTGTATTGTCGTCCGCCGGCGGTGATGGCGTAGAGATTCCGGCCAAGTCTGTTAGAATTGGCATTGTTCTTCACCCTCATTTTTTATTTGTGGATGCTCTTTAGATAGAGAATATGATCGTATAGTAGAAGTGGTGGCGGCTCGCGTATTTTTCAGCATACAAGGAGGCTATATAGCTTGATGCTGCTCATATCCAGGCCTGAAATAGCCAAAAGTTAACTTATTATTTCTTATCTAAAACGTACAAATCTAAATCCAAGTCCCTTGACTAGCAGTTAAAAGGAGTATCGTTGTATGATGCAAGTCGTCTAGTGGATCATAACAACTAGCGAGATAATTGAGCTGTGACTATTACCTATTCTCGCAGGGAGGCCCAGAAGGCGCAAGGGTAGTAGTGCGTTCGAACTATAAGCAGGCGATCATTCCATGGTCAGGTTTATCCAGGCTCAATTGGAGACAACAACTTTAGTCAAGACATACCAAATCGCGAGCTTGCTATTGCTCGGGTCCACAACCTGCTTACAATCTCTGTCACCCTATTATATGCGGCCGATGCTTTGACTACATAATTCCTGTCCTTCATCCTCTGGCGTGGTCCTTAGCCTCATATCCCACTCCTGGCCCAAGATATGTCTGTATATTCTATCTGCAAGAGTACGACTCAGACATTAAAATATCTGCCTCGATTTGTTCTCACCCGTTATTTGGGGATGCTGGTTAATGTTGCGGGTGAGCGAGCCGCCCTTGGCATAATGAAGTTGGCTGAGTAGTCAACTCGGGGAATTTTTGTGCGACATGGGTAAGCTTGGTGGAATTCCAATGCTTCGCTTGCTCTGGCGTCAGAAAAGTTCCGAGGATAGGGAGGAACAATCTATCACATGACTGCTCTAGCAGTTCCCGTGGCGTATTTCGCTGAGACTGAGAATCTCCGCCTTTTGTCAGCAAAGTGCACTGCAGGGTCGACTTAGTTGTCAGCGACGGAGAAGTGAAGTCGCCTACAGATCTCGGTTGGTTGTGGAATGTTTGTCCAGCACCAAGAGATGTATCTGGTCCATTCAAGATCCCGGACAGGCTCGCATTCCTCCTGTTTTCTGCCGATGGTACTCTGGAATTGGAATATCTTCAGGTCTTGCCTAACTACTCCATGCGAGCGTCTGCGCATTAGCTCCAGTAACTGTGTTGCAATATGCCGTCAATGCAGTACTGTACTGCATTGACGGCATATTGCAACACAGTTACGACTGAAAGTTATAAGACCTACTCGAAGTATATACTATACTAAGTCTAGTATATACTTCGAGTAGGTCTTATAACTCTCAGTCGTAACGTATTCCGCCAACTCAATCGTGAATGCCTCCTCCTCAGCGAAATTTTGTTGTTTGTAAGTCTCCTTCTCACTCGGTGTAAGGCACCGCTATTTCCTGCCTGCGATCTTAGTGAATTCTGTAAACGATAGTAACTCGCCCTTCAGATCCTCTCGCATTTCTATTGTGTTTGTTAGAGCCGAATTTCACAGTGAGGTACAGGCCACTTAACTGTTAGAGAATATGATATATGCAGAGCGCGGCCTTGCGGGGGCATTTGCATCTTGTTTTGGATGCCTCATATACTTTCGTTTCTTGCTTGGCTGCATCGAGAAGCTGTATTTGCCGTAAGACCTTAATGTTGCTGCTTCTTTGCTCTCATCCAACAGTTTATCATCTAGACCGGACGAGCTTCGTTTCAGTAACGCTAATGCCTGGACATGACTAGTTCCTCGTACTGTTGCGATCCTTCTCTGGAGTTTCTTGAACAAAAAGTCAATTTCAATTCTTCAAGTGTAAGGGTATCTCTGTCGAACCCTTCGATGGTCAAGTTTGACGCCTAAAATATCGCTGCAGCCCGTTAAAATCTAGCCTAAAGCATGAGCGAGAATTGGTGGCCTAGAACGTACAAGTCTAGCTCCGTTATATCAAGGATAGTATCCCATGTATTAAAACCTTGTTCTAGGAACCTGTCAGGGTACTGGGCAAGGTCGAGCTCATCCAACTTTTCTTCCAACTCAGTTATGAAGTACCGCTATGTGTTGCTAAGATGTCCAGGTATGGCGAGAAGAGGTTGGCTATATTGTGAGTCTTTGTTAGGACTGAAGGTCTGCGGGCTGGATTCTTGGTGGGTGTGTTTGTTGGTTTCCTGTTGTCGTTGGTGGTGTGTTTGACTCTTGGAGTTTGGTTTGAGCCATGGGAAGTTTCTTTATATTGCAAATCAATATGACAATTGGGAAGACCCATCAATCAAGGAAGTCAGAATACAAAGGTGGCGAGAGGGATGGGGATCGGGATGGTCAGTGAGGTTATAGGTAGATCCATCCGTCAAGGAGGATCAGAGTATAAAAGTGGAGAGGGGAATGGGAAGTAGGTTGGGAAATAGGTGTTGGGATAATATAAGTACAGATCGTGGGGGAGACGCATTAATCAAGGAGTTAGAAAACAACCAGGATTTGTCTGTTTCTTTCTTTCAAGCCCCGGTGGTGTGGGTAAAGGTGAGTTGGGTGGATCTTGACCGGGGGAGTACGGGTGGTGGAGTGAGACTTTAATGGGGATTTTGGGGATGAGGAATGACAATACCATTGGAATCGGCATAGGACTTGATCCATTCTCGAGCTATAACATGTACTAAGATTGATTGGGCGCATCTCCGTGATGGGATAGATATCTGTCGACGGGTCGTGGGTTCGAGCTATCCAATGAGCAGAGGCTGACAAATCTCGACAGGGGAAGTGAAGGAGTTCTAGAAGTGAAGTTCACCAAAACCTCGGAACATTCCTGTACATAGTATTTTATATAGTAATTAAATGTAATTCATTCAATAGAAGGGACACCTCTATCAAAAGCCTGTAAATAGCTGTCAGAAAACCCTTTTGAGTCTATGGAGCGGAAATTGATATGTCCAGTGCCGTCATCATGAACGTGACAACTTGCAACACGACTCTGGCTGTTTAACTTGTTCGACTTGTAAAGAGCGAAGGATATGACGGGCTTAGGATCAGCTGGGTCGTCATGGGACTTATAAGGTTGAGATCCGTTCAACTTGATTCCAGTGATGATAGGGACCTTGGCAGCGATGCCTTCGACGAATGTTTCTGTGCTTTTTTGGAATGCAGGCTCCTTAATGGCTGCAACAGCTTTGGCCAATGAGGACTTGATTGGGCCAGACATGATGGTAGAGCGTGGAGGACTGGTTATAGATGGGATATTGAAAAGAATGTTCTGCTTGCTAAGGAAATTTCCAGGTTTAAATAACTAGACGTCTCTGCAGCTTGTGGCGATGAATGCATTGTAGCTTGCCGCTGACTTGACTACCTGCGATATAATAGGCTCTTAGGGACATACTTGCACATGAGACGAACAAGACTCTGCGGCTAGAATGTGATCAATAGCAAGGGGACTTGCGTCGTAGCACTACCAGCCAGATATCGAAACATGGATGATGGCTATGGCAGCTGCTAACCAGTGTGATTCTCCCTTATTTTGTATCCACCCAGAGAGGAGGAACGTTTTCCCAGACGAATGCGCAAGAGCAACTCGTCCACTATTACCATCAACCTCAAACAGCCCCTACGATACATCAAGCAGGATCTCCGGCGAATGTAGTCTGCAATCGTTATCAACACTCTTGCTAGTGTGCTCTACAATAACCGCCTCAGCCAGCTCCGCTAGTCTCAGAGGCCTGGCTGCGAAAGAAAGCCATACGAGGCAGCGGCGGAGAAGTTCGCGATCGGGTGATGATTTGGGTACTCTGTTTAGAAGCATAGCGTACATTTTGTTCAGACTGGTGGGCATTTAGGTAAGAGCTTTTCTTATGGCTCTTCCGGTTCTTTGCTCGGCGAGATGGTTCAAAAGCCCCCTAGCGTACCTAAACCTGTTAGGGGTATAATAAGCAGATGGGCTTAATGTTTAAATGGTATACTATTAGGAAACTTACATGCCGTCTGCCCTACTTATCACCGTTGATCTAATATCGGCTTTTAGTTCTTTAGTAATGTTTCTTAGACCTTGATCTAGTGCGAGCATGTCATCGACGAAGATAGATATATCTTTAGTCACGCTGCTTGAGTCCATCTAGACTACATCACATCTAGCGCCCCCATCCATCACAGCATCTTACAACCAATCCATCTCCAACGCAACCGCAATCGACCCCTTCAACCCCTCCATCCTCCC
>KV458989.1:3866-21880 GCA_001662605.1 Pseudogymnoascus sp. 05NY08
TCTACTATAAGATAATGCAGAATAACGCTAAGTTCGTCTAGACTAGTATATATAAGATTAATTAGATTATATAGGAGAAAGAATTAGAAGAGGATAACAACATAATATCACTTATCTAGGAGAAGCTCCTGCTTATACACTAAAAGTACACTAACGTCTTCTCTAAAGCAGAATCTAATAAATTACCCCTACACTATATATATGATTATAAGATCTAGCTAGAAGCGCCATTACCTAACGCATTCTCCCTGCTCTACTAGTAAGGCACTAAAGAGCTTAAGGCTACGAAGTAATACTTGTTAGAGAACCTAGAGAAAGGCTTTATTGTTAATAGTAACAGCCCCTTTACATCCCCTATACTCTTTATTAAAAAAGCTAATAGTAAATTAAGGTTCTGTATTAATTACTATAAGCTAAACAGCCTTACCTATAATAATCTAGAGGTACATCATACCCTTAAAGGGGGTGTAGAGATCTAGTATGCTGCTAGTAGCTAAATTAGCCACATTAATAGCTTCTTTATAAGTGTAACGCTAGGCCTTAAACGTATAAGACTTACAAAGGTTTCGTTGCGTTAGTTTACTTAACAGAGGAGGCAGGGGATTAGACACAAAGGCTTTTCATAAAACGCGTTATAGTATATAACAAATACTATATTGAGTTGAGCACGAAGCTCCTATCTAAGAAATATCTATCTACTTATATAGTGGCGTCGTGCTAGTTGGAATAGTTGGAATAGCAAACTCCACTGCTATTCTCACTATTCCTGCTATTCTAAATCACGTGTGTGTCCTGTAAGAGGTGCCACACTTATTGTAGGTACTAATCCCTATAGGTGCCTTTTCTTATAGGCACCTTCTTCTGCGTAGGTGCCTTTCCTAGTAGGCACCTTCCCCTAGTGGGGTGCCTCCCTAGAAAGGTACCTTTTCCTAAAGGTGCCCTTGTTAACTAAGCTACTTACAGTCCTTGCGTCCATTTCCTGTTGCTAATTAGCTGCAAGCTACTTTACCTTATTACTCTGTTTTACAGCATATAGGGTGCATGTTTTAGCTGTAACACTAGGTCCCCTCCCTTAAGGCCTAGTCCTGTAGGCCTTGCTGACTAAGAACCCGCCAGCCTACTTAAGCGTGGTAGGTCCCCTATATTCGTGGGGCAGGTCAGGCCTTAACCATGTCTTCCTCTAAACATTCCAAAATCAAAGAACGCAAACTGCTTGCTAACTAAATAACCCGCGAAGGGGTCGAAATGCCTTCCTGTTCCTGTTGCGAGAAACAGGGTCTTTGCTGCCTCACTTCTGCTTCCTCCAAACGATGTAATGAATGTGTTTGCTTGAATTCCTAGAACTGTGACGTCTCTAGGCCCTCTGCCAGCGACTGGCTGTTGCTGCAGAAGGAAGAGGATCGTCTCTGTCTAGAAACTCGCATGACTTGTGAAGCTGTAGCAACCGCTATGGCTCGTCTCAACTGCCTTAAGCAACAACAGGATCTTCTTAAGACCTGTGGTGCTAAGATGCTCTGCTGCGGCCTAAAGACCCTCAATGAACTAGAAGAGGTGGAGGAACGTGAACGGCAGGAGGCTGATGCCCACGCTCACCTTGCCAGTCCTTCTGTAACTAACCCTAGGAGCACTGTCCCTAGGCACGACTACCTGTCAGCCCTTTCCCCTAGGTTCTTTAATTGCTGGGATGTTAACGGTGGAACTCTGCTAGCAACTCTAGGCAGCTGAGGTTTCCCCTTAACTCCTACAAGTTATCCGTAGGTTCATAACCTTTCCATTTAATCAAAAACTCTTCCTAGCGTCCTACTAACCTCCTGTCTAGGATCGCTTTAACCTTATATTCAGTAATTTCATTCTTAGGTTAGAGTTTAGTGTCTGTTGCAATTAGGGTGTTCCCTCTTACTAGTTCTAGTAACAAGACATGAAACACTAGGTGGAGTCTAGAGTCCTTAGGTAGCTGCAGCCTATAATTAACTAAGCTGACTTTGTTTAATATCTTAAATGGTCCTAATTTCTTGAAGTCCAACTTTGTACTTAGTCGTTTCGTTTTAATGTGTTTTCAGAGTAGGTATACTTTATCCCCCTCCTTAAAGGCAGGTTCTATACTACGCTTCTTGTTTGCGTATGTAGTAGATCGTTCATTTAAGAATTAGATATCCGTTGCGAGTTGTTCGTAGAACGCTGTTAGTTGTTCCACCACAATTATGGCTTACTTAGCTCATAATTGATCCAGTCTTAGTTACCTGTATGCTTCTAGCTAGTAGCTGTAATTAGCAAAGAACGGTGAGACTTTCGTTGCTTCTGCCATTGTGCTGTTATATACAAATTGTGCAATGGGTAAAATCTGGACCTAATTGTCCTGCTAATGGTTAACATAACTCTGCAGATATTGCTTAAGGGTTTGATTCAATCTTTCTGTTTAGCTGTCTGTCTAGGGGTAGAAAGCTGTAGACAGCTTGTAGTTTGTCCCTAGCAGCGCCATTAATGATCTCTAGAATTTCGAAGTGAAGAGCTTGTCTCTATCTAAGATGATTTCTTCTAGCATCCTATGATTAGCTAATATGACTTAAATGAAGGTATACGCAAGCGCCTTAGCGTTGCTAGCTTTAAGGTATAGTATGAATTTCCTATATTTCGTAAGTCTTTCTATGATAACTAGGATAGAATTGTATAATATTCCTGTTAACGGGTCTTTAGATAGTAGTAGCTTAACGATGAAGTCTAAAGCTATTAACTTCCACGCTCCTTTTAGTACTGGTGTTGACATGAGCTGTCCATAAGGCAAGTGCCTGTTAGATTTTAACTTGCTGCAAATGTTACACTCTCTTACTACTGTCTCTACCTGCTTCCTCATACCTAGGAAGTAGTAGTGTTAGGTGATCCGTTCAAAGGTTTGTGTTACTCCCTAATGACCATGTGCTAGCAACGAGTGTTGTTCTTGCACTAGCGGGCGTCTCATTTGACTTAGGACATATACTAATCCTTTGTATTAAATTAGTCCTTGTTCGTTAATGGCAAAGTTGCCTTCAACCTTAGATAAGACTTGCTTTGCACATTTATCTATAGCGTAAGCTTTCTTAAGTCTTTCCTCTAGTTCTAAGTCTTCTACTATGGCGATTGTTGCTAGAAGCTCGTTATATTGCATGCCTACGCCTGTTTCCTTTAGGATTACTCTAGGTCTTTCCTCCTTTAGTCTAACGTAGTCAGTTCTTCTGCTAAGAGCGTCTGCTCTTGCATTCTTAGAGCCCTTTTAATAAGTTATCGTGAAGTTGTAGGCTACGAGAGTTTCTGCCTAGCAGACTTGTCTACAGTTTAGAACCTTGGTTGTGGTGAAGTATATAAGGTTCTTATAATCCGTCTATACCTACACAGGGTAGGTAGATCCCTTAAGATATACTCGCTACTACTTAAAGGCAACGACAATAGCTAGTAGCTCCTTGTTGTAGATGTTATAGTTAAGCTCTGCAGGTGACAGTTTTCTAGAGTAGTATGCGATTAGTTTAAACTTACTGTTCTCGTCAGGCTGATTTAGACATACTCTAATCACAAAATCAGAAGAGTCCGTTTTAAGGATGATCTTCTTCATAGGGTTGAATGTAGCAAGGATTAGTGCCTCTATGAACTTCGTCTTAAGTTCCTAAAAGGCAGACTCTGCCTTAGCTGTCTATTTAAACGTGAGGTCTTTTCTAGTAAGCTCTGTAAGTAGTTGAGCTACCTTAGAATATCCTGTAATAAACTGACAGTAGAAGTTGGCAAAGCCTAAGAAGGCTTGCACTTCCTTGACTATGGTTAGTGTTAGCCATTCCAACACTATAGTAACCTTTGCTTAGTCCATTTTAATGCCGTGTGTTCTAATGATGTAGCCTAAGAATTCAACTTAGTTCTTATAGAACTCGCATTTCTCTAGTTTAAGAAGTAGATTGTACTTCTCTATCTTTTTTAGGACGAGTTTCACATGTTCAACATGCTCTTCCCTACTCGCTGAGTATACTAGGACGTCGTCTAAATAGACAATGACAAAGGTATCTAGATACTTGTGCAAAGCGTCATTCATTAGTCATTACATAGATGCGGGTGCATTCGTTAGCCTAAAGGGCATAACTTGATACTCAAATAAGCTATAGCAGGTGCAGAATGCTGTTTTCTATTCTTCCCTAGACTTAATTCAGATTAGGTTGTATGCTCCTTGCAGATCTAGCTTACTAAAGATCTTTGCTCCTTAAAATCTATTGTGTAGTTTGTTGATTAACAGCAGGGTATACCTGTCCTTGATTGTAAGGTTGTTTAACGCTTAATAGTCCACACACAGTTGTAGGGAGCTGTCTTTCTTTAGTACAAAGAGTACTAGGCTTCCTACTAGTGACGTGGATAGTCTAATGAATCCCTTTGCTAGGTTGTCATTAACGTACTCCTTAAGTACTTTCAGCTCTTTTTCCAACAGCTGATATATTAGTCTAAATAGTAGACTCTTGTCTTTTTCTAAGGGTATCTTGTGATCCTATGGTTAGTGCTTAGGAAGCGCCTTAGTTTTAGGGCCTTCCTGGAATAGTTGCTTATATTCCCTATACTCCACTAGTATACTTGTTAGTAAGGATGCCTAGGCTAGGTCATTAGGCTCTGTAGAGGTTGCACACACCTCACGTCAGCCCTAGGAGGGTCCCTCCTGTTATGTCATGCCTGTTCGTTTACACGCACATTAGCTCATTATAACTTCTTCTTTCTACTAGTTAATCTAGGGGTTGTGTTCCTTAAGCTAAGGCACACTAAGGATGCACGCATGGTTGTTTATGTACACGATATCAAATTAGATCGTTTCCTTGTGTCCTTATAGCATGACCATCTCTAATAGGACTGTCTTAAGGGTCACTATTCTGTTGTTAGTTAAGATAGGTTCTCTGTCTACTACTATGAGTGGGTAGGGGTAGGCTTTCAGTCGCGTCCTAAAGCCCTGTGTATCTGCTACTTTCTTTGTCATAAAGTTGCCTGTTGCTCTGGAGTTAATCATTACTTAGAGGTGTTGCTTTTGTATCTTAGCAACTATGTATAGCTGCATGCTGCCTATTGTGGCGCATAACTGGTTCGTACTAGGCCTCTTCTCGTTGCTTGCTAGTAGCCTACCGTCAAGGACTCCTAGTTTTTTAACTCATCTAAGGAAGGGTAGAATCCATCTGCTTCTAACGGTGGTCCTTAGGGTCTCCCCCTTTCCTCTGCTTCTACTAGCAGGTGTAGGTAGGTTTTAAATACCTATTCCGTCTTAAGGGGTAGTTCCCCTTTAGACTAACTTCGCCTAAGGGCATGGACTTGCCTAGCATCTTGAAAGTGTATTCTTAGCAAAGACTAGGGAAACAACTAATACTAGTGTTTCTTTCTCTAGTAGAGCTCGTAATCGTCTTTGCTATAATACTCCTAGTAGACGTATGGGTGCTAGGGATGATTAGTCTCTATTACATCCGTTATAGTTAGTTCCCTTAGACCCTTGTCCTACAGGTGGTCTTCCTTTAGTGGCGTCATAAAGGTGTTGAGCTGTTCTATAGCTCAGCGTTCTAAACGTGTAGCTAGTCTAACCTCTCCTTCTTAGAGGGTTTCCTACGTTCTCTATTAATAATTACTAAGATCTTGTTTACGATTCTGGTAATATTTCTCAACCTTGTTAATGCTCTTAAGTTTTAGCATATATTCAACCTTTTCTTAGAGCCATTCTGCTTGTTGCTTCTTAAGTCTTTTAACAGCCACAGACGTGCCTTGTAGCCTCTAGGTCTCGTTGATTTGATTATAGTATCCCTATAAGTCATCTCCTTGATCCTTTGCTAGGACCTGTCGCAGGACCTTATAGAGTGAACTCTTGTAGATGCTCTTAATCATAGACACTTTTCTTTCACTATCTAGTGTAGCGCCGTCTAGTTCCTTACAGGCCTTCTTGATTTTAGCGTGCGTGAATTTAGCTATGTCCCTTACAATTTCCTTGCATCGTAAGTTCATAGGCTCTTTTAGCGCTAAGTCATCGTACGTTCCTTGTTTAGAGGTCGTGAGGGACTCGGCCTTAGATTCTTCCTTAGAACTTTCTTCTTCTAGGGTGCTGTTGCTGTTTATTCCCTAGTCTTGCTAGCCTTAGAATGTAGCGTTTAGCTGTCCTTGCTAAGTGGCATTAAGCTGTTTGCTGGATTTCCTGCCGCCGTTCCCCTTTTTAGGTTGTCTGTAGTCACTAGCCATATAACTAGGTTTATTACAGTTAAAACAGAGTCTTTCTTTAAACTGTCTGTCTTTCTTTAGGTTATAGGGTCGTCTGGGTTTAAACGTGGCGTTAAGTTCTATAGGGTCCAACTAACGGTTGTCCTTTAGGTGATTGTCTCGTCAGCAGCCTTCGTTCTTCTAATACCTATTATATTTCTTTAGACTGTCATAGTTTCGCTTTTCCTTCTAGAATTCATACAGTTGATTGTTAATCTAGATTGTATGTTTGATTAGCAAAACTATATCTGTTAGTTGATTTTCCATTTAGGTAAGTTCCATGTAAACGTGATTCTTTAGTCTATAGCGATAGTGGCTAAGGAGTGCGTTGGTGTCCTATTTAGTTTGATTGCTGTATCTCTGGAATTCTGTGGCGTACGTAAGGGTGCTGCCAGTCTGCTTTAGTTAGAGCAGGTGGTCCTTAGCAGTTTTAACCTCATTAATGTTGCTAAACATACGACGGATTTCCTTTTAGAATCCTTTCCAGCTACTAAACATAGACTAGGTCGCAACCATACTTCTGCAGGTGTTCTCATATAAGAAATAGTCCTTAAGAAAGGGTTCGACCCATTAGAGGGCTTCTCCCTTAAGGTAGGACGTGGTCTATAGAGCATAGCTCTCTATAGTAGGAAACTTGTCATCGTTGAAGTACTAGTATAGTTCAACCTGTAATAAGAATACTTCAAGGTCCTTATGGTTGCTAGAATAAGTGTTAGGCAACTTAATGCGTAGAGTTTCCCTAAGTTCGTTAATAGCTCACGCGTTAGGCATCTCTTTGTTCTTAGGCTTAGATCTCTAAGACGAAGTTGGCGTAGTAGGGGCTTTCCCCTTTAAACTGACAACAGACATGTTGCTTTGTGTATGAGCCGGTACCTCGTAGAAGTGGTGCTTAAAGTGTAACGCTAGGTCTTAAACGTATAAGACTTACAAAGGTTTTGTTACGTTAGTTTACTTAACAGAGGAGGCAGGGGATTAAACACAAAGGCTTTTTATAAAACGCATTATAGTATATAATAAATACTATATTGAGTTGAGCATAAAGCTCCTATCTAAGAAATATCTATCTACTTATATAGTGGCGTCGTGCTAGTTGGAATAGTTGGAATAGCAAACTCCACTGCTATTCTCACTATTCCTGCTATTCTAAATCACGTGTGTGTCCTGTAAGAGGTGCTACACTTATTGCAGGTACTAATCCCTATAGGTGCTATAGAGAGCTATGCTCTATAGACTATGTCCTACCTTAGGGGAGAAGCCCTCTAATAGGTTGAACCCTTTCTTAAGGACTATTTCCTGTATAAGAACACCTACAGAAGTATAGTTGCGACCTAGTCCATGTTTAGTAGCTAGAAAGGATTCTAAAAGGAAATCTGTTACATGTTTAGTAACATTAATGAGGTTAAAACTACTAAGGACTACCTACTCTAACTGAAGTAGACTAGCAGCACCCTTACGTACATCACGGAATTCTAGAGATATAGCAATTAAACTAAATGGGACACTAATGCACTCCTTAGCCACTATTACTATAGACGGAAGAATTACGTTCGTATAGAACTCACCTAAATAGAAAATCAGCCAACAGATATAGTTTCGCTAATTAAACATATAATCTAAATTGACAATCAGCTGTATGAATTCTAGAAGGAAAGGCGAAACTATAACGGTCTAAAGAAATACAACAGGTATTAGAAGAACGAAGGCAGAAGATAGGACTAATACCTGCGAGACAACTGTTAGTTAGACCTAATGGAACTTAATGCTACGTTTAAACCCAGATGACCCTATGACCCTAGGAAGGACAAACAGCTTAAGGAGCAACTCTGTTTTAACTGTAACAAACCTAGCTACATGGCTAGGGACTGTAGACAACTAAAGAAAGGGAACAGTAGACGTAAGTTTAGCAAACAGCTTAATGCCACTTAGCAAGGACAGCTAAACGCTACATTCTAAGGCTAGCAAGACTAGGGAATAAACAGCAACAGCACTCTAGAAGGAGAGAGCTCTAACGAGGAATCTAAGGCTGAGTCCCTTACGACCTTTAAGTAGGAAACGTATGATGAACTAGTGCTAAAGGAGTCTATGACTTGTAATGTAAAGAAATTGTAAAGGACATGGCTAAGTTCGCACACACTAAGATTAAGAAGGCCTATAAGGAACTAGACAGCGCTACACTAGATAGCAAAAGGAAGGTTTCTATGATCAAAAGCATCTATAAGAGTTCACTCTATAAGGTCCTGCGACAGGTCCTAGTAAAGGATTAAGGAGATAACTTATAGGGATACTATAATCAAATCAACGAGACCTAGAGGCTACAAGGCACATCTATAGCTATTAAAAGACTTAAGAAGCAACAAGCGGAATGGCTCTAAGAAAAGGGTAAATACATGCTAAAGCTTAAGAGCATCAACAAGGTCGAGAAATATTACTAGAATCGTAAACAAGATCTTAGTAATTATTAATAGAGAACGTAGGAAACCCTCTAGGAAGGAGAGGTTAGGCTGGCTACACGTTTAGAACGCTGAGCTATAGAACAGCTCGACACCTTCATAACACCACTAAAGGAAGACCATCCGTAGGACAAGGGCCTAAGGGAACTAACCATAACAGATGCAATAGAGACTAATTATCCCTAGCACCTATACGTCTACTAGGAGTATTACAGCAAAGACGATTGTAAGCTCCACTAGAGAAAGAAACACTAGTATTAGTTGTTTCCCTAGTCTTTGCTAAGAATACACTTTTAAGATGTAGGGCAAGTCCATGCCCTTAGACGAAGCTAGTCTAAAGGGGAACTACCCCTTAAGAAGGAATAGGTATTTAAAACCTACCCACACCTACTAGTAGAAGCAGAGGAAAGGGGGAGACCCTAAGGACCACTGTTAGAAGCAGACGGATTCTACCCTTCCTTAGATGAGTTAAAAAACTAGGAGTCCTTAACAGTAGGCCACTAGCAAGCGACAAGAAGAGGCCTAGTACGAACTAGCTATGCGCTACAATAGGCAGCATGTAGCTATACATAGTCGCTAGGATATAAAAGCGATATCTCTAAGTAATAATAGACTTAGGAGTAACGGGCAACTTTATGACAAAGAAAGTAGCAGATACGTAAGGCTTTAGGACGCAACTAAAAGCCAACCTCTACCTACTTATGGTAGTGGACAGAGAACCTATCTTAACTAACGATAGAATAGTAACCCTTAAGACAGTCCCATTAGAGATAGTTATGCTATAAGGACATAAGGAAACGATCTAATTTGATATCGTACACATAGACAACCATGCGTACATCCTTAGTGTGCCTTAGCTTAAAGAACATAACTGTAAGGACACAGGGCACTGTATCATGAGAAGTGGCATATAGGAGTGCGAGTCGGATATGAGTCGGTGCAATCCTATAGGTCTACTACGAAGGATACAAAAAAGATGAGGGAGGAGCGTAAGGCTTCCTACCCCTTAAGTATCTGTATCAGGTCCGACTCTGCTAAGCCTAGCGTGCCTGTAGATCCACTCCCGTCTGCCACCTGAATCTACCCTGACCCTTAAACTCCTACACTGCCACCCTGCGGTGTCGGTGCTGGGCGCTGCCCTACAGGTCCGAATGTACCCCGTGTAAGGAGGCATCCTTACAATAACCCCTAGATCAACTAGTAGAACAAAGAAGTTGTAATGAGCTTATACGCGTGTAAACGAACAGGCATGATGTAACGGGAGGGACCCTTCTAGGGCTAACGCAAGGTGTGTGCAACCTCTATAGAGCCTAATGACCTAGCCTAGGCATCCTTACTAACGAGTATACTAGTAGAGTATAAGGAATACAAGCAGTTATTCTAGAAGGCCCCTTTAAGTAAGGCGCTTCCTAAGCACTAACTATAGGATTATGTAATACCTATAGAGAAAGACAAAAGTCCACTGTTTAGACCATTATACTAGCTATTAGAGAAAGAGCTAAAGGTACTAAAGGAGTACATCAACGACAACCTAAAAACAGGACACATTAGGCTGTTAACATCGTTAGTAGGAAGCCTAGTACTGTTTGTACCTAAGAAAGATAGCTCCCTAAGGCTATGCGTTAACTATAGGCCCTTAAACAACATTACTATTAAGGACTAATATGCACTGCTGCTACTCTATGAAATAAATGATAGATTTTAGGGCGTAATGATATTTACTAAGCTAGACCTATAAGGCGTGTATGCTCTAGTTCAGATTAAGGCTAGGGAAGAGTGGAAAACAGCATTCTGCACCTGCTATAGCCTATTTAAATACCAGGTCATGCCGTTTAGGCTTACTAACACCCCTGCTTCGTTCTAACGCTTAATGAATGACACCTTACACAAGTACCTAGATGTGTTTATAGTTGTATACCTAGATGACATCCTAGTATACTTAAAAACAGAAGAGGAACATGTTAGACATATGAAGCTAGTCCTAGCTAAGCTAAAAGCAAGGTAGCTCCTCCTTAAACTAGAAAAATGTAACTTCTATAAGTAAGAAGTCAAGTTCCTTAGACACCTAGTTAGAACAAAGGGAGTCTGGATGGATCCTAAGAAAGTTAGCGCAGTCTTAGACTAGCTGACCCTAATAATGGTTAAAGAGGTGCAGGCCTTCTTAGGCTTTGCCAACTTCTACTAAAGGTTTATTATAGGATACTCTAAGGTGGCTTAGCCACTTATAGAGCTCACCTAAAAAGACCTTGCGTTTAACTAGACGGACAAAGCAGAGGCTGCCTTCTAGGAACTTAAGACAAAGTTCATAGGAGCACCTATCCTAGCCACGTTCAACCCTAAAAAGAAGATCATCCTTAAGATAGATTCTTCTGATTTCGTAATTAGAGCTTGCCTAAATCAACTAGATAAAAGCAGCAAGCATAAGCCAATCGCGTACTACTCTAGGAAGCTGTTATCTATAGAACTTAATTACAACATACACGACAAGGAGCTAATAGCTATTGTCGTTGCCTTTAAGCAATAGCAAGTATACCTTAAGGGATCTACCTACCCTATGCAGGTATAGACAGATTACAAGAACCTTATATACTTCACTACAACTAAGGTGTTAAACTAAAGACAAGTCTGCTAGGTAGAGACACTTGTAGCCTATAACTTTACAATAGTGTATTAGAAGGGCTCTAACAATGCAAGAGTAGACGCTCTTAGTAGAAGGACTAACTACATTAGCCTAAAAGAGGAAAGACCTTAAGTAATCCTAAAGGAAACAGACGTAGGCATGTAATATAACGAGCTTCTAGCAACAATCGCTATAATAGAAGACTTAGAACTAGAGGAAAGACTTAAGAAGGCTTACGCTATAGATGAATGTGCAAAGCAAGCCTTATCTAAGGTTGAAGGCGACTTTGCTATTAACGAACAAGGCCTAATTTGATTTAAAGGGTTAGTATATATCCTAAGTCAAATGAGACGCCTGCTAGTGTAAGAACAACACTCGTTGCTAGTACATGGCCATTAGGGAGTAACATAAACCTTTAAACGAATTGCCTAACACTACTACTTCCTAGGCTTACAGAAGCAAGTAGAAACAGTAGTAAGAGAGTGCGACATTTGCAGCAAGTCAAAATCTAACAGGCACTTACCTTATAGACAGCTCATGCTAACACTAGTACTAAAAGGAGCGTAGAAGTTAATAGCTTTAGACTTCATTGTTAAGCTACTATCCTCTAAAGATCTGCTAATAGGAGTAGAATACGACTCTATCCTTGTTATTATAGAAAGACTCACAAAGTATAGAAAGTTTATACTATACCTAGAGGCTAGTGACGCTAAGGCGCTTATATACACCTTCCTTAGAGTTATATTAGCTAATCATAGGATGCTAGAAGAAATCATCTTAGATAGAGATAAGCTCTTTACTTTGAAATTCTAGAAATCATTAATGGCGCTACTAGGAACAAATTATAAGCTATTAACAGCTTTCTACCCCTAGATAGACAGTTAAACAGAGAGATTGAATCAAACCCTTAAATAATATCTGCAAAGTTATGTCAACTACTAGCAAGATAATTAGGTCTAGATTTTACCTATTACATAATTCGCATATAACAGTGTGATGGCAGAAGCAACGAAAGTCTTGCTGTTCTTTGCTAATTACAGCTACTAGCTAGAGGCATATAGGCACCTAAGACTAGACAAATCATAAGCAGAACAAGCCTACATTATGGTGGAACAACTAAAATCGTTCTATAAACAACTTGCAATGGACATCTAATTCTTAAATGAACAATCCATAGTATACGTAAATAAGAAGCGTAGTATAGAACCTGCTTTTAAGGAGGGGGATAAAGTATACCTACTCTAAAAACACATTAAAACGAAACGACTAAGTATAAAGTTGGACTTTAAGAAACTAGGACCATTTAAAATATTAGATAAAGTTAGCTTAGTTAATTATAGGCTACAGCTACCTAAGAACTCTAGACTCCACCTAGTGTTTCATGTCTTGTTATTAGAACTAGCAAGAGGGAATACCCTAATTGCAACTAACACTGAACTCTAGCCTAAGAATGAAATTGTTAAGTATAAGGTTAAGGCAATCCTAGACAGAAGGTTAGTAGGACGCTAAGAAGAGTTTTTAATAAAATAGGAAGGCTACAAACCCACAGACAATTCCTAGGAACCTATGAGGAACATTAGCTATGGCTTAATTTAGGAGTAGAAACGCCAACACCCCTAGGAAAAACAGTAGTTGGATTAGTAGCGAGACTGTCCTAGAAGGGTTTAGGGAACCCCTCAAAGGCATTAGGATCAATAAAAGGAGATTCTAGGAAGGCAGAGGCCTTAGCTAAGGCGGCTGCCCTAGCTTCTTAGCAAGATGACTCCTCCTGCTCTTCCTTCTCTTTTGCGTTAAGTTCCTCTAGGGTTAATACGCCAAGTTCAATCATTCTCTACTCCTTGTTATTAAGCAGACGTTGTTGTTTCCTTAGGCAGGTGATTTTCATTATAGCTTCCTCCTCCTCATTATGCAGCTTCTTACGTTAGTAATCTAGGGAAGCCTAGCTGCTAAGGGAAGGTAGCTTTTTAGTAAAGTCACAACTTGTTTTGCAATAGCGTACACATTTAGAACAACAGGTGGATTTTAGATAAGAAGCAACGCATCGTTTCTTAGTCTAAACGCAGAATCTATAGGGAGACATCTCTTCACTAGATTTGTTAATATGAAGGGTAAGGGTGATTTCTTCTAGTCTTTTCTTTAAGCTATAGGCAGTTATGATAGGAAGGACATGGCAGCGCAACCTGCCTAGTAAAATAAGTAGGCGTCACCCTACTTAAGTAGCTAGCAGTTTCCTTAGTTAGCAGGCCTACGGGACTAGGCCTTAGGGAGAGGGACCTAGTGTTATAGCTATGACGTGATATAATTAGTTAAGGGATTTAAGGTGTTAGAGCAGGAAGTCTAGTATTAGACTCTAAGCAACGCCAACCCATTTTAGGATTAGGGGCTAAGTAAGCTAAGGGATTCTAGGAACTAAGTGGCTCCTAGAACCCTAGGGTGTAGGAGTAAGGAAGGGTGTAGGAGTGCTAGGGTTCTTAGAACACTAGGTTCTAAGAACTAGTTGCATCCTACAACCTCACGTAATGGACTACGCAGGACTACAGTAGTCTAGTATAGTAGGACTATAATGGACTATAATGGTCCTTTATGGCATTAGGCATGACGCTACTATATAAGTAGATAGTTAGTTCTTAGATAGGAGCTTCGTGCTCAACTTAATACAGTATTTGTTATATACTAGTAACGTGTTTTACGAAAGCCTTTGTGTCTAATCCCCTACCTCCTCTATTAAGTAAACTATGTAACAAAACCTCTATAAGTCTTATAGTTTAAGACCTAGCGTTATAGTAGTACTTGCACTTTAAGCTCTTAGAGCTCTAGATGCAGTTGTAGGCTAGGGCCCTATCCTCTAACTTTACTATGTAGTGCATACATCTTATACAAATCTAGTAGAAAGCTGCTGTGAGAGCCCTAGGGGGCGTTAGGAGAGTCATTGTTATAGAAATTATACTATAGGATCTATTAGTTCAGCCTAGGTATCACTACTATGCTTGTGCGGTTCTATAACCTACTAGATCGTTAGAATTGTGTTTTATCTAAAACAACTAGTTAGTATAGGCCTATAGTTTAGAGGGGGCTATATACTAGTCTTAGGATAGGGGTTATAAGCGTTGTTATAGGAAGAAGCTTTAAAGTGTAGGCAGAATTAGCTGCTTTATAACAACAGCTTAGAACAATGAATTTCTAAGATAGATTAGCAAGCACATAGTAACTAAGAAAATTATAATGCTTTACATTATAACTAGATACAATATAGTATTAACTTAGATGTTCATTTTCACCCTTTATCTAGAACAAAGCATACTCTATAATCTACCCTATAGATGCATCTAGTAACATGATCTTTAAACAAAGATCACCTAGACTGTTCCTAACACTTAGATACCACTTAGTTAACATATAGAACCATGTGCTTTAAGGACAAAGCACCTTCTTAAGGGGGGGGGTAATGTAAGGATGCCTCCTTATATAGGGTACATTTAGACCTATAAGGCAACACATTAATGCAGTAGCCTAGGAGTTCTAGGGTTAGGGTAGATTTAGGTAATAGATAGGAGTAGATCTATAGGTATGCTAAGGTTAGCTAGGTTAGACCCTATTTAGGTACATAAGGGGTAGGAAGCTATAAGCTCCCCCTTTATCTTATTTATATCCTTTATAGTAGACCTATAGGATTACACTAACTTATATCTAACTTACACTCCTATATACCACTTCTTATAATATAGTGCCCTATGTCCTTATACTTACCTTATAGATAGCTTATGCTAACACTAGTACTAAAAGGAGCGTAGAAGTTAATAGCTTTAGACTTCATTATTAAGCTACTACCCTCTAAAGATCTGCTAATAGGAATATAATAACGTATTTTACATACAAGTAGCCTACATAGGCAAGTGGCCTACTATAAGGATGCCTCCTTACTTAGGGTACACTTAGACCTATAGGGCAGCGCGTAGCACTAACACTATAGGGTGGCAGTGTAGGAGTTTGAGGGTTGGGGTAGATTTAGGTGATAGACGGGAGTGGATCTATAGGCACGCTAGGCTTAGCAGAGTCAGACTAGTCTTAGCAGAGTTAGACCTAATATAGATACTTAAGGGGTAGGAAGCCTTACGCTCCTCCTTCATCTTTTTTGTATCCTTTGTAGTAGACCTATAGGATTGCACCAACTTATATCCAACTCGCACTCCTATATGCCACTTCTCGTGATACGGTGCCCTATGTCCTTACACCTACTAAAACACCAAAATTGACTATTACTGCCTACTAATACACCACCACCCTACATAATGACCCTTATTTAATTGTAATTGATTCCTCGTGCCTCTAGCACGTACGGGAATTATGGCCTATAATACCACATAAGCCACAACGCTTCTGTTAGCCCTTAGAGCCCACCTGCTAAGCAGCCTCCGTTTAGACTTAAGCATTAACCTTAGTAGTCTAAAGGATATCCTCTCCCTCTTATATAGAGAGACTACCCCCTTACATTATACACCTCTTACGCTTCCTTTCCCTCCTATTTTTCTGTTCATTTACAGCCTATAGAGCCTTAACTTCTACCTTAAGTAGAATAGTAGAATGTATTATCATTTCTACCCTTTTAACAAGATAGCTAACTACATTATTAATTAAGGTAGGAGAGCTATTCTAATGTTATATATTATAGTTCTTAATGTGCTCTGTTTAAAAGTTAAGCTCCCTTATAGTTTAAGGAGTCTTTAAAGTCTAATTATCACTCTTAACTATAGGAGGAGTTAGAGTCCTTGAGCGTAGATTTAATTAAGAGAGAACACTCTATAGCTTATATAGAACTAGTTCTATAGCTTAGAATCTACTCTTAATGTTCTACTCTATAAATGTAGCTTTAAATGCTTCTTTAAATGTAGAGAGAAACTTAAGCTTTATAATATAATTTAGCTAGTTCTATATAAAGGTTTTAATCTACTTTCTATACAAAAGCTTTAGTAGCGCAAAGCAGCTTACATTAAGAGGCTAAAGAATATATAATAAGTATAGTAGTATATAGAGGGTAATTATCTTCCATTCTATATAGTAGTATTAAAATTAAGTAGAGAGATGGCTCTTATGTCTATTAAGAATAAGAAGGTAATAGGTTCTAATTATATTATAAGGATGTCTTGTGCCTTAGAGCTAATGCAGATAGGTTGCAGTGACAGGCAATAAGGCAGCTTAGCTGAGTTAGACCCCATTTAGGTACATAAGGGGTAGGAAGCTATAAGCTCCCCCTTCATCTTTTTTGTATCCTTCGTAGTAGACCTATAGGATTGCACTGACTCCTATCTAACTTGCACTCCTATATGCCACTTCTCGTGATATAGTGCCCTATGTCCTTACACATATAAGCATTTATATGCTAATTAAAGTGTTAAATCCACTTGTACCTAATTAAATTTAAGGTCTACCTATTCTCACTTAGTATAATAACCTAATTATCTAGTAATCCTAACTCCTTATACTAAGTAGAGAGGTGATTCTATACCTTAAAAATAATAAATAGTAGGAGTGCCTATCTATATAAATTAACACCTTAGATAATTAACACCTACTCTCTATTCCCTAGCTATATAGTCTTTAGACAACTCTTTACTTCTAAGCTTATAACTACCTTTATAGTAGTAATAACTTGTATTATAAAACCTACTTTATTAAAGTTGTAGATATTCTGCTCTAAGATTCTATATTTTACAACTATGTTTCATATAAGGGAGAACTACCCTTAATTATCTTTAGATCTTTACATTTTACTCGTTTATTATTGTACTTCTAACTAAACTTTGCTTTGATTTCTATATAACGCTTAATGAAGTTAGTAGTCTAGTTCTTCCTAATAGGGCTCTTGCCTCATTTAGAGAGTAGAAGGTTAGCCATTTCTTATATAGCTTACAGCTAGGGTGGAAATCCACATGAATCTAGGTTAAGGATGTACTAAACAAGAGCTGATTCTTTGTATAAAGTTAATTTTTGTAAGTTAGGGGTAGAGTTGCATTAAGAAGCTTTTCTATTCAACTGCTTATAAAGAGTTGTATATAGGACATCATATGACATTACACTTGCTTAAATACTTTAAATATGCCCTTCTTTAATTAATTAGATAGCTAGAAGTATTCTATCTTCTTAATTAGACAGCTTAGCTTAGTTTAGTAGTAGCATTGTTAGCTATATTCTATTAACACGTTTTAGTGTTTTAGTGTTTTAGTGTTTTAGTGATCCCCTTACTTATGTGATCCCTTTGCTTATGAAATACGTTATATTAGTAAGTACTCTATTAATGCCTTATCCTATTTAATTACAAAAGTGGCAAGTATGTCCTAAAGAAGGTTATTAACTCTAGAGTTATCTAGATTACATATTAAGTTTAATATAAATTTTTAAAAAATGCTAACTACTATAAGTTTCAGTCTAAGAGAGGATACTATCTTAACTTCTATGTTATTAAGTAAGGACTATAGATGTAGTAGAATAACGCTATGTTTATCCCTATTATTAATAGATAATGTAATAATATAGGTAGATTTAATCTAGCTTTAGTTTTGTTATCCTAGGTCCCATGCTTAATCCACTAACAAAACTTTTGAACAACACCTCTGTATAGGCATAGCTTTGTATGTGTTCCGGCCCAACCACCAACTCTGCTAGTTGGCCAACTGGCCGGTTAGTTGGCCAACTAGCCAAGCCGAACCACCAACTTCTAGGTT
>KV458990.1:0-21821 GCA_001662605.1 Pseudogymnoascus sp. 05NY08
AATCTACCCCGACCCTCAAACTCCTACACTACCACCCTGCGGTGTCGGTGCTGGGCGCTGCCCTACAGGTCCAAATGTACCCCGTGTAAGGAGGCATCCTTACAAGCCGGCGGTGTCCGTACAAAGGCCCTTTTTGGCGGCGGATAGAGGACATACGTGCACATTAGGCCTGTGCAATTTGGATCTGTCATCTTGAAGGACCGTCCATAACTAGTTACCCAAACAATGATTTTATTCGTTGGAACGCCAGCCTTCGTAATCATCACTAGTGCATTTGTTGTCTCGGTCATATTGATATGACTACGTAAACAGTTACCAGCTGGACAGCCACAGGATGACCATTTCTGTGCGTAGTCCCATTAACCTGCATTTTAGATTAGCAACAAGAATTCCACTCAACGAACCTAATATACCAACTCACAATCCAGAAACCGCATGTCTGCCACCATAGGTGCTCGAACGGCGAGGAGCTCACATTTAATGAGGCTTTTGGACTCACAAAACAGAATCCGTAGGTCTGCCACTCAGCCTATGGGTGCTCGAATGTGTTAGCTAATTCAGCAATAGATTTTCACGAGAACAAAGAGAATTACGAACGGGTCGGACTTCAGTGGTCCTGCTTAAGCATTACTAAAGTTTGCACGTTAGGCTTTTAGTTTAGAAGGAATACCTAAACTTCGAATTCTTGCTAAGGGAGACTTTTCTCACGACGGTCGTTAGGGAGAGTCTAATGTCATAGTATGTAGAGATTAGATCCTTAAGCTAACAGGAACTAACTTTAGACGTCTAAGAGACTTAGACTTAAATTACTAGGATATAGTTGATGACAATATAGATATGCTATCTGCTTATTCCCTAGACTATGTTCTATAGACAGAGTACTAGCACTAAAGAGCAGACCTCGCTAACTTCCTTAGATGAGATGGACTAGGTAAACAGCTGCCTAAAAGTCACTACCTAAATGTTTTATACGTTAGTAGTTATATAGTTCTAATAGGCTACATTAGTATAATAATAGCTATAAGTAGTAAGAAGAAGGACTTTAATAAATAGCATAGTTACTAGGACTAAATGTATAATGTATTTTACATATAAGTTGTGTAAGGATGCCTCCTTACATAGGGTACATTTGGACCTATAGGGCAGCGCCTAGCACTAACACTATAGGGTGGTAGTGTAGGAGTTTAAGGGTTAGGGTAGATTTAGGTGACAGACAGGAGTAGATCTATAGGCATGCTAGGCTTAGCAGAGTTAGACCTAATACAGATACTTAGGGGGTAGGAAGCCTTACGCTCCTCCTTTATCTTTTTTATATCCTTTGTAGTAGACCTATAGGATAGCACCAACTCATATCCAACTTGCACTCCTATATGCCACTTCTTGTAATACAGTACCCTATGTCCTTATAACAACTTGATTTCTAATATAATTAAAAAATATAGGAAAAGAAGGAGGAAGCAATTTAGGGGCTATAGTTAAAGATCTAGGAAACCATTAGACGGGAATTTCTACCCTATACCTATGATTATAATACCCTATATAAAATGCTTGTTAAGCTAAAGGACTGATTTGCACTAACCTCTAGAGCTAGACTTAAAGAATAGAGGCTAGAATGGGCAAAAGCCCTAAAAACACAAAAAGGGGTAGACATAGAAGAATGGCTTCTAAAATAGGTGATGCTCTACTCCCTAGGTTGTATGCTTAACGCACTAGAAGTAATTAATCCCTATAACATAATATACTACTTCCTTAAAGTCATAGGACCCTGCAAATTTTAAGGACTATAGACTGCAAAACTTAACAAAGGGACAAAATCATACAAGTTTAAAGAAGTTGTATGGACCTATTAAGTTAACTAGAGGTAGGCAAAATATAACTAGAAGCCTTAGGGGGAACATGGAGTTTTTATAACACATGAAGGAGAAAATGAGGCTCCTGCTATACTATAAGGCTGTATAAACTCCCTATAATAAGGACAAGGCAGAGGAAGAAAGAAAAAAGAGGCTTAAACAGATTGCCCTTATAGGACAGTCTACAAGTAGAGGGACTGCTTCTACGTTATGAAATCAAAGCATACGAAGTCATAGAAGCTAAATAGAGACATTAAGGCTAAAGTGGACATTTATTTAAGTAAGAATCATAGACTATAGTACTGCGTTCATAGGGCAGAAGAACAGGAGAAGGCGAAAGCAGGACAACTCTATATAAACGAACTACTAGTCTCATTTGCAATAGCTTTCTAAGTCTCTTAAGGCCTTACACTTTCAACCTATAAGCTAGCTAGAAGCACAATCCTTAACTTAGGAGCTATAATCCACGTCTGTAACAACTATACAAGGTTCTACAACCTTAAGGAAGCTGATACAAACAGCTACCTCTTAGCTAGAGACTAGAGAATACAGATTAAAGGATTTAGGTTAGTGGACATCTAAGTCTAGATTAGAAAGGACTCTAAGTCTGTACGAACCATTACGCTTTAAGAAACAGCTCTTGTATCATCCTTCTACACCTTAGTCGCCTCCTTAAAACGATTTATCTAAAAAGGGGTCTATTAGAACACAGCTGCAGAAGGCCTTACATATAGAGGAAAGCTATTCTACTACACTCTAGTTATCCACAGCTAATGGGTTCTAGAATACATTAAAAATGAGAACTCTAGTAGCCAACTAGTAGCCCTCTTAACAACATAGGCACACTAGAATGTAGTCCTTACTTTGTATAGACCTTAGAAAGACCTTACTGGCACTGTAAAGGAATGGCATAACAGAATAGACCACCTAAACTAAAACGCTATAAGGAAGCTATAAGAGAAGACTTAAGGGGTCTAAGTTACAAACTAAGAATCATACGACCTAAAAGATATAAGGTTTGCTGCCTTACCTACGCTACAAAGAACATTTCTAGAAGACCTATACCTAGGTTAAAGATCCCTTATAAGAAGGTCCACCTTAACCTAATCTAAATGCCAGTTGCGTATAATGGTAGTATATAAGTCTTACACTTCTAATGTGATTTCTGTCATATAAATCATGTCTATACTATTAAAGACAAGAGCTAAGGTGTAGTCCTATAGACAATTAGGGACTTTATAAGCTACATATAAAGACAATAGGGTTTTGAAATCAAGATATTTTTCCTAGATAGTAAGAGATCCTTAGGAAAAGAATGGGACAACTAGATAAAAGATAAAGGCTACAAAATACAGAATACACCACTATATACAGCTGAGCTAAATGGAGGAATTAAATGATTAGGCTGTATAATAATCACATGATTAAGAGCACTTAAGGAAGCTGGCAGCCTACTAGAAGGAATATGGCTAGAAATATATTAGACAGCTAGATATCTTATTAATAGATCCCCTTTAGTAGTTATTGATTATAAGACTCTATATAGACTTCTACTTTAGTCCTTACCATTACAGCTCTAAAAGCTAGAACTTACAAAGCCCCTACTCTCTTATATAAGAGCCTTTAGATGTAGGGCGTATGTACTTCTCCTTAATAAGCTGAAGCTAGAGAGGACTAAACAGAACGCCTAAGTTAGATACCTAGTAGGGTACAACTCTATAAACATCTATAGGATATAGGTGCCTAAGCCTAAGAGAGTTATAGCTATAAGGGACGTTACTTTTAATGAGACAAAGGTTTATGACCCCTCGTACAAGGTTCCTATCCTAGAAATAGACCTCTAGAAGACAGTCTAAGTCATTAAATTACCTAATCTCTAAGGAAAGGAGGTAGAGGAATATAAAGAGGCAGAACGGATCTAGGAACCTATATAGGAAACACTAACTCTGTATGATACAGAAACAACAGAACAAGCCCCTTCCTAAGAGGAACAGCTTTAAGATGTCCTACATAAGGAACAGTAAGTTGAAATAGAAGAGACCTAGCTCTATACACTAGAAATGACACTAGAACGCTTAGAAGACATTATACAGAGGAATGAAGTCTACTATGCAACCATTACTCATCTAGAATTAAGGATAAGCCTACATTAAGCTTTTATTGTCAGAACTGACTTCTAGAAACGTAAAGTGCACTGTATAGACCTACTAGCAGCTCTAAAGTTCTAGAATCAGCTTAGAAACCACCCTTATAGGCTTAGGTTTTAAGCTGCAGCTATAAAGAAAATCATAGACCTATAGAAGCAAGATACGTTCACATTAGTACAAGAAAGCTCCGTACGAAGCTTTGTGATCCCACTTATATAGGTATTTACATACAAATTCAATAATAACGGCTACCTTATTAAATATAAGGCTAGGCTTGTTGTAAGGGGAGACCTATAGCGCTACTCTATTTATGATGAGATGTACGCAGCTACCCTTACTTTAAAAACCTTCTGAGCCCTTATAGCTATCACAGCCTACTTTAATCTAGACACAAAGCAATTAGATGTAGTAAATGCCTTTATAAACAGCTGAATTAATGAGGAGGTCTACGTATGATGTACAGACGGGTATAAGGAGCATGGAAAATGTTAGAAACTTAATAGAGCCCTCTATAGGCTTAGAAGGTCACTGCTCCTATAGTTCTAGGATTTCTTAGAAACACTTATAGACCTAGGCCCCGTACGGGTCCTAGAAGCTTAGTGCCTATTTGTATCACTAAAGATCATTATGTTCTTCTATATAGATGATATCTGCATTCTAAGCCACCTAAGCCACAAGGCAGAAGCTACTAAGTTCTGTATGAAGCTTATGGAAGCATATGAGTTCTGCAAAATAGGAGAGCTTTAATGGTTTCTTAGAATAAGAATCAAACGGGACTGTACTTAGAAAACCCTATAGCTATGCCAGGACTCCTACATTAACAAGATTACAACTATGTACAGAGTATCCTCTATAAGAACAGTACGGACACTAATAGTAAACGACAGCCTCCTACCGTTTAATAGACAGGCAGATAAGCAACAAATCTATCTTTACTAGCAAAAGGTTAGATTAGTAAACTATGCAGTAGTAGTAATAAGACCTAATGTAGCCTATATGACCTAGAAACTATTAGAATTCCTAGTTAATCTAGGACTAGACCATATGTAAGCAGCTGATCGTCTACTCCTATACCTTAAGGAGACTAAATACCTAGCCCTTTAGTTTAGGCCTAATATAGACGAACTATGATTCTAATGCTCTAGTAATGCTTTATATGTAGATTACGAGTCTACTAGAAAGAGCATAGAGGGGTATTTATTTACCTTATTTAGTAGAGTAATAGACTAGTGCTGTATAAAGCAAAAGACAGTCTTAACCTCTATAACAGAAGCTGAGCTCCTAGCCCTATTATATAGTGCAAAACAGCTCTACTAGTAGCAGCGTTTCTTCTCTGCTATAAAACTAGACCTAAATGAGCCCTACTTACTTAATTATAATAATATGCAAACTGTACAGCTCTTACTTAAGGAGTCTCTAAAGCTAGTTACAAAGCTTAAGCATATAGACGTCTACTTACACTAGTTAAGACAGGAGGTTAAGCATTGCAACCTAGATATTAAGTGGATAGCTACGTACGAAATGCCAGTAGACGGGTTCACTAAGGCTCTACCTTAGATAAAGCACAAGGAGTTCATTAAGCATTTAAACCTTATTAACGTAAAGCACCTCCTATAGGAGTGCTTTTCTCACGACTACAAATCTGTATAGAGCATTAGCTACCTCTGTACTATAGAAAAGAGCCCCCTAGACTAGAGGATCTAGGTTTCTACTTCACTAACTAAATTGCAAGGCAATATAAGAACAGCTACTTAATGAGCTCTATACGAAGGTAGAACTCTTAAATGCACTACGACTACCTACAGTAACACTAATTTTACTATACGATCTTATTTTAGTTTCCTATAAAGAATTCTTAGTAGGAATCATACTTACACTCATTTAGATTAAATCCTAACACTGTACGAGAGAGATACAACACTATACATACAGTTTTCATAATCATTTTTTTAAAATTCACAACCCATTTCAACAACTAGGGGGAGGATAGGGAAAACAGAGAATCCTAAGCAATTTACTATATAAAATCAGGTGGGAAAGCAACCTTTCCTAACACTACAACTACGTACAGAAATGTCACATAAATGGCAAGAGAATCACAGAGAAAGGCAGTGTCATTTGTAATATCTCTATAAAAGCAAAGTTAAGTCTACGCAAAACGAAGTAAGCAAAGGCAAATCTACGCAAACTTAACATTCTTAACCCTATATGACTTAAAAACAATCATCCTAAGCACCCCTGAAATCGTCCCTAGTAATCTCCAACATTCCCTAGAAGTTCCTAGAAGCTAAAGACAACCTACTAACATAGAAACACAGCAGTAACAGCAGGAGGCAATAGGAGTGACGTACGCTCACTAGAGGAGCTGTCTTTAGAGGTCGCGCTCCTAGCAGCGCTCCTAAGCGAAGGCCTGAGTTCCTAGTCTTCCCCTAGCCTAGGGAGACTTAGGAGGGGGTGGAGAGGACAGCGCCTAAGACTTTTTAGTGCCTCTAAGACGTTAGTGTTGTACAAGACATAGGGAATAACAGAAAGGTACAAGACTTACTTAGGAAACAACCAGCAGCATTATGCTTTATAACACAACTGCCACATGTACTAGATTGTAGGGTCCTATACGTTTTACACTTAGTAAAGAAAGGTTTGGCATGTACAGACCTGTTAGCGTGCACACATTACGCACACCTAGCCTCTAAATCCCCTACCCCCTATATATACTAGGAGGTGATCTCCTATAGGTGGTTGGACTCTATAGTCCTAGCTACACTGTACGCCCTTACTAACTAGACGTCCTTAACAATAGGGGGTAGGGACTCCACCTTAACCCTCTTAAACTTAGGGAGATCCTTAAGAAGATTAGGACGCATAATAACAAGCTACATGTCCTTAGCCTTGACTTCACTAATGATAGTCATAATGAGATGTTGTATTGTAGTGTAGTGTAAGTAGGGAGGAGTAGAGATAAGTGTAGGGTAGTATAGGATGGTTTAGGCTTTAGGTGGGAAGGTTGTAGTGGACTTAGTGGTGTGGTAGTGTAGGTAGTGACTAATAGAAAGGAAAGAAGAAGTGGATTAGCCTAAAACTTAGTTTATATACCTGTATGGTTTACTAGGTAGTTGCCTAGCTATAGAAGGGTTAGACTTAGAGGAGTTTACTTAGGGTTGGTTTTTCTCACTTTCCCTACCATCCCAGCCAAATTACTACTATAGAGGCGCTAGGATACCTAGGGGGGTGTGTTGTAAACAGTCACATGACCTTAGCTTAACCTTACTTCCTATAATTTTAAGCAGTAATACTTAGACAGAACAGGACATAGATTTCTTAATATAATATAACTAACTACAAGAACTACTATAGAAGTGGATTAATTCACTTTTGCTAGTTCAACAGTTATAAGCCTAGGATATAGCATATTATAATATACTGCTTTCGCTAGACTAATAGGTTAGTTAGCCATAACAAAAAATCACTATATAAACCTTATACTTTAAGCAACAATAAGCAACAAAAGTGGCATTAGCACTTAAGATTAGACTCTTAAATACGTTATATAACAATAGCTATAGGGGGTCATTATAATACCTTCCTACATAGAGTCTAGAAAGCTAAGGGGGTGTGTTGTAATATAACCAACTATAAGAACTACTATAGAAGTGGATTGATTCACTTTTGCTAGTTTAACAGTGGCCCTTAACTTAGGGGAAGCCCTACTATAGAGTAGTAGCCCTTACTAAGGACCATAGAATAGAAATAGGACTAGGAGCCTAAAGATGAGGCTCTCTAGTCAATAGTCGCTATATATACATAGACCTATTATGCTTATAGAATACGATACCTTCCTGCCTCCTAGCCTAGTACCCTAGACTCCTATAAGACCCTTAGGCTTATGCTTTACAGCCCCCTTAATAGGGTAGCTAATAGCATTATTAATTAAGGTAGAAGAGCTATTCTAATGTTATATAACATAGTTCTTAATATACTCTGTTTAAAAATTAAGCTCCCTTATAGTTTAAAGAGTCTTTAAAGTCTAATTGTTACTCTTAACTATAGGAGGAGTTAGAGTTCTTAAGTATAGATTTAAGTAAGAGAGAACATTCTATAGCTTATATAGAACTAGTTCTATAGCTTAGAACCTACTCTTAATGTTCTGCTCTATAAATGTAGAGAGGAACTTAAGCTTTATAATATAATTTAGCCTGTTCTATATAAAGGTTTTAATCTAACATCTATACAAAAGCTTTAGTAGTGTAAAGTAGCTTATATTAAGAGGCTAAAGTATATATAAGGAGTATAGTAGCATATAGAGGGTAATTATCTTCTATTCTATATAGTAGTGTTAAAATTAAGCTAAGAGGTAACCCTTATGTCCATTAAGAATAAGAAGGTAATAGGTTCTAATTAAACGACTATTTATATGTTAATTAAAGTGTTAAATCCACTTATACCTAATTAAGTTTAAAGTCTACCTATTCTCACTTAGCATAATTATCTAATCGTCTAGTAATCCTAAGTCCTTATATTAAGTAGAGAGGTACTTCTATGCCTTAAAAATGATAAATAGCAGGAGTGCCTATCTATATAAATTAACACCTTAGATAATTAACACCTACTGTCTAATCCCTAGCTATAAAGTCTTTAGATAGCTCTTTGCTTCTAAACTTATAACTACCTTTATAATAACTTCTATTATAAAACCTACTTTATTAAAGTTGTAGATATCTTACTCTAAGATTCTATATTTTACAACTATGTTTTATATAAGGGAGAACTACCCTTAACTTATCTTAGGATCTTTACATTTTGCTTGTTTATAGTTGTACTTTTAACTAAACTTTACTTTAAGTTCTATATAATGCTTAATGAAGTTAGTAGTCTAGTTCTTCCTAATAGGGCTCTTTTCTTATTTAGAGAGTAGTAGGTTAGCCATTTCTTATATAGCTTATAGCTAGGGTAGAAATCCATATAAATCTAGGTTAAGGATATACTAAACAAGAGCTAAGGGTTAATATAGAGTCACTGTTATAGTAGGATCATATAACCCTTACCCTAGGAAACAGCTTTATTTCCTAATCCTAGTTATAAGGCTTAGGGTGTAGTTTTTAGGGTGACCTCTTAGGCGCAATTCCCATGCTAGCACTATTCTTAGTGTAGTACTAGTAGACTATAGGCATAAGTGTGTTAGTAGCTAATTAGGTGCTAGTATAATAGTGCTAGGATAGGAGTAGTGTTAGCTAGACTATAGTAACACAACATATGTAATAGAACTATAAGAACTATTAGAACTCTTATAGTCTCTTTAGTTCCTTATAGTCCCCTTTAGCATAACGCTACTATATAAGTAGATAGTTAGTTTTTAGATAGAAGCTTCGTACTTAACTTAATATAGTATTTGTTATATACTAGTAATGTGTTTTATAAAAGCCTTTATGTCTAATCCCTACCTCCTCTAATAAGTTAACCTTATGTAACTAAACCTCTATATCTATTACCTATAGTAGTAGTTAGCGTTATACTATTGTTACTAGTTCCTACTAACCCTTATTCTATAAGTGGTCTTCTTTTAGTAGCATTATAAAGGTGTTAAGCTGTTCTATAGCTTATTGTTCTAATTATGTAGCTAGTTGAACCTCTCCCTCTTAGAGGGTTTCCTATGTTTTCTGTTAATAGTTACTAAGATCTTGTTTACTATCCTACTAATATTTCTTAAAATCTTTTATGCTCTTAAGCTTTAGCATATATTTAATCTTCTCTTAGAGCTATTCTACTTATTACTTCTTAAGTCTTTTAACAGCTATAGACGTGCCTTATAGCCTCTAGGTCTTGTTAATTTAGTTATAGTATCCATATAGGTTGTCTCCCTAATCCTTTACTAGGACCTGTTATAGGACCTTATAGAGTGAACTCTTATAGATGCTTTTAATTATAGAAACCTTTCTATTACTATCTAGTATAACGCTATCTAGTTCCTTATAGGCCCCCTTAATCTTATTATGTGCAAATTTAGCTATATCTTTTATAATTTCTTTAAATTATAAGTTTATAGGTTGTTTTAGTGCTAACTTATTATACATTTCCTACTTAGAGGTTATAAGGGACTTAGCCTTAGATTCCTCCTTAGAGCTTTCTCCTTCTAGAGTGCTATTACTATTTATTCCCTAGTCTTACTAGCCTTAGAATGTAGCGTTTAGTTACCCTTTCTAAGTAGCATTAAGTTGTTTGCTAAACTTGTATCTACTATTCCCTTTCTTTAGTTGTCTATAGTCTCTAGCTATGTAGCTAGGTTTATTATAGTTAAAATAGAGTCTCTCTTTAAACTATCTATCTTTCTTTAGGTTATAGGGCTTTCCTAGTTTAAACGTAGTGTTAAGCTTGTAAGGACATAGGGCACTATATCACGAGAAGTGGCATATGGGAGTGCAAGTTGGATATGAGTTGGTGCAATCCTATAGGTCTACTACAAAGGATATAAAAAAGATGAGGGAGGAGCGTAAGGCTTCCTACCCCTTAAGTATCTGTATTAGGTCTAACTCTGCTAAGCCTAGCGTGCCTGTAGATCTACTCCCGTCTGTCACCTGAATCTACCCTGACCCTCAAACTCCTACACTGCCACCCTGCGGTGTTGGTGCTAGGCGCTGCCCTATAGGTCTAAATGTACCCTATGTAAGGAGGCATCCTTACATTACCCCCCCCCTTCTGAGAAGGGGCTTTGTCCTTAAAGCGCGTGGTTCTGTATGTCAACTAAGTGGTATCCAAGTGTTAGGATCCGTTGAGGCAATCTTTGTTTAAAGATTGTGTTGCTAAATGCATCTATAGGGTAGATTGCAGAGTGTGCTTTGTTCTAGATAAAGGCTGAAAATGAACGTCTAAGTTGATACCGTATTGTATCTGGTTGTGATGTAAAGCGTCGCAACGTTGTTAGTTACTATACGCTTGCTAATTCATCTTAGAAATTCATTGTTCTAAGCTGTTGTTATGAAGCAGCTAATTCCGCCCACACTTCAAAGTTTCTTCTTCTACAACAACGCCCACAACCCCTATCCTAAGACTAGTACGTGGCCCCTCTAATTGTGTAGCTAAATACTAACAGGTTGTTTTTTAGATACAAAAACATAACCAACGAATCAGTAGGTGCTGGAACCGCGTTGGCGTAGTGGTGATAACTTGGGCTAGGCTGACGGGAAATCGCAGATTTCCTAATTTGAAGATGCTAGTTCCCCCTCCTCCTAGCGCCCTCACTGTGGCTTTCTACTAGCAGTGTATGCGCTGCGTGCGCGCTAAGGTGCGCAAGACGGACTCGGATCCTGCCGTGTCCTGCGTCTAGAGCCTAGAGAGCTCTAAGTGTGAATACTGTGTGGGGCAACACTCCCCTTGCTGTCTAGTGGGTTTTCGTTTAGCTTTCAGCTCTGTGGTTCGTTTGTGGGTCGCTAACTTCTAGGGATAGATTGTTACGGTTAGAAACATAATGTGATTGGTCAGGAGAATTCAGGTGGTAGAACAGGAAGTCTAGTATTGGACTCCTGGCAACGCCAACCCATTTAGGGCTTGGCGACTGAGCAAACTGAGGGATCCTAGGAACCGAGTGGCTCCTAGAACCCTAGGGTGCAGGAGCAGGGGCGGGTGTGGGAGTACCTAGGTTCCTAGGACGCTAGGTCCTAAGAGCTAATCACGTCCTACAACCCCATGTGATGGATATATGGGATAGATGGATATATTATTATATCCACCACTATCTATATATCCCTTTGGCACGACGCTAATATATAAGCAGATAGTTAGTTCTTAGATAGGAGCTTTGTGCTCAACTTAATACAGTATTTGTTATATACTAGTAACGTGTTTTACGAAAGCCTTTGTGTCTGATCCCCTGCCTCCTCTGTTAAGTAAACTACGTAACGAAACATCTATATGTCTTATACGTTTAAGACCTAGCGTTACACTTTGAGCACTACTTCTACAAGGTACTAGCTCATACACAAAGCAACATGTCTGTTGTCAGTTCAAAGGGGAAAGCCCCTACTACGCCAACTTCGTCTTAGAGATCTAAGCCTAAGAACGAGGAGATGCCTAACGCACTAGCCGTTAACAAACTCAGGGAAACTCTATGCGTCAAGTTGCCTGACACTTATTCCAGCAACTGTAAGGACCTTAAAGTATTCTTGTTATAGGTTGAACTGTACTAGTACTTCAATGATGACAAGTTTCCTACTGCAGAGAGCTATGCTCTATAGACTACGTCCTACCTTAGGGGAGAAGCCCTCTAATGGGTCGAACCCTTTCTTAAGGACTATTTCCTATATGAGAACACCTGCAGAAGTATAGTTGCGACCTAGTCTATGTTTGGTAGCTGGAAAGGATTCTGAAAGGAAATCTGTTACATGTTTAGCAACATTAATGAGGTCAAAACTGCTAAGGACCACCTACTCTAACTAAAGCAGACTAGTAGCACCCTCACATACGCTACAGAATTCTAGAGATACAGCAATCAAACTAAATGGGACACCAACGCACTCCTTAGCCACTATTGCTGTAGACTGAAGAACCACGTTTGTATAGAACTTGCCTAGATGGAAAATCAACCAACAGATATGGTTTTGCTAATCGAACATACAATCTGAATCAACAATCAGCTGTATGAATTCTAGAAGGAAAAGCGAAACTATGACAGTCTAAAGAAATACAACAGGTATTAGAAGAACGAAGGCAGAAGACGGGACTAACACCTGCAAGACAACCGTTGGTTAGACCCTATAGAACTTAATGCTACATTTAAACCCAGACGACCCTATGACCCTAAGAAAGACAAACAGTTTAAGGAGCAACTCTGTTTCAACTGCGACAAATCCAGCCACATGGCTAGGGACTACAGACAACTAAAGAAAGGGAACGGTAGACACAAGTTTAGCAAACAGCTTAATGCCACCTAGCAAGGACAGCTAAACGCCACATTCTGAGGCCAGCAAGACTAGGGAATAACTGGCGACAGCACCCTAGAACAAGAAAGCTCTGACGAGGAATCTGAGGCTAAGTCCCTCACAACCTCCAAGCAGGAAACATATGATGAACTGGCGCCAAAGGAGTCTATGAACTTATAATGCGAAGAAATCATGAAGGACATGACTAAGTTCACGCACACTAAAATTAAGAAGGCCTGTAAGGAACTGGACAGCGCTACGCTAGACAGCAAAAGAAAGGTTTCTATGATTAAAAGTATTTATAAGAGTTCACTCTACAAAGTCCCACGATAGGTCCTGGCAAAGGATTGAGGAGATGACCTGTAGGGATACTACAATCAAATCAACGAGACCTAGAGGCTACAAGGCACGTCTATAGCCGTTAAAAGACTTGAGAAGCAACAAGCGGAATGGCTCTAAGGAAAGATCAAATACATGCCAAAACTTAAGAGCATAGAAAAGGTTGAAAAATATTACCAGAATCGCAAACAGGATCTTAGTAATTATCAATAGAAAACGTAGGAAACCCTCTAAGAAGGAGAGGTAAGACTAGCTATACGTCTAGAACGCTAAGCTATAGAACAGCTTGACACCTTTGCGACGCTGCCAAAGGAAGACCAACTGTAGGACAAGGGTCTAAGGGAACTAACCATGATGGATGCAATAGAGACTGATCATCCCTGGCACCTATACGTCTACTAGGAGTATTATAGCGAAGACAATTGCAAACTCCACTAGAGAAAGAAACACTAGTATTAGTTGTTTCCCTAGTCTTTGCTAAGAATACACTTTCAAGATGTAGGGCAAGTCCATGCCCTTAGACGAAGCTAGTCTAAAGGGGAACTACCCCTTAAGAAGGAATAGGTATTTAAAACCTACCTACACCTGCTAGCAGAAGCAGAGGAAAGGGGGAGACCCTAAGGACCACCATTAGAAGCAGACGAATTCTACCCTTCCTTAGATGAGTTAAAAAACTAGGAGTCCTTAACAGTAGGCTACTGGCGAGCGACAAGAAGAGGCCTAGTACGAACTAGCTATGCGCCATAACAGGCAGCATGCAGCTATACATAGTTGCTAGGATATAAAAGCAACATCTCTAAGCAATGATAGACTTAGGAGCAACAGGCAACTTTATGACAAAGAAAGTAGCAGATACACAAGGCTTTAGGACGCAACTAAAGGCCTACCCCTACCCACTCATGGTAGTGGACGGAGAACCTATCTCAACTAACAATAGAATAGTGACCCTCAAGACGGTCCCATTAGAGATGGTCATGCTACAAGGACATAAGGAAACGATCTAATTTGATATCGTGCACATAGACAACTATGCGTGCATCCTTAGTGTGCCTTAGCTTAAGGAACACAACCCCTAGATTAACTGGCGGAACGAAGAAGTTGTGATGAGCTAATGCGCGTGCAAATGAACGGGCATGACGTAACAGGAGGGACCCTCCTAGGGCTAACGCGAGGTGTTTGCGACCTCTATAGAGCCTGATGACCTAGCCTAGGCATCCTTACTAACGAGTATACTAGTGGAGTATAAGGAATACGATTAGCTATTCTAGGAAGGCCCTAAGAACGAGGCGCTTCCTAAGCACCAACTATAGGATCACAAGATACCCTTAGAGAAAGACAAGAGTCCACCGTTTAGACTAATATATCAGCTATTAGAAAAAGAGCTGAAGGTACTTAAGGAGTACATTGATGACAACCTAGCGAAGGGATTTATTAAACCATCCACATCACTAGTAGGAAGTCTAGTGCTTTTCGTGCCAAAGAAAGATGGCTCCCTACAGTTATGTGTGGACTATTAAGCGTTGAACAACATTATAATAAAAGATAGGTACGCTCTACCTTTAATCAACGAGCTATATGATAGATTCTAAGGAGCAAAGATCTTTAGTAAGCTAGATCTGCAAGGCGCATACAACCTAATCTAAATTAAGGCTGGGGAAGAATGGAAAACAGCATTCTGCACCTGCTATGGCTTATTTGAGTATTAAGTCATGCCCTTTGGGTTGACAAATGCACCTGCATCTATATAACGACTTATGAATGATGCTTTACACGAGTACCTAGACATTTTCGTCATTGTCTACTTAGATGACGTCTTAGTGTACTTAACAAGTGAGCAGGAGCATGTCAAGCATGTGAAACTTGTCCTAGAAAAAATAGAGAAGTACAACTTACTCCTTAAGCCAGAAAAATGCGAATTCTATAAAAACTAAGTTGAATTCTTAGGTTACATTATCAGAACGCACAGCATCAAAATAGACTAAGCAAAGGTCACAGTAGTGTTAGAATGGCTAACACCAACTATAGTCAAGGAAGTACAAGCCTTCTTAGGCTTTGCCAACTTCTACTGAAGGTTTATTGCAGGATATTCCAAGGTAGCTCAACCACTTACAGAGCTCACCAAGAAGGATCTCGTGTTCAAATGGACAGACAAAGCAGAGGTTGCCTTCTAGGAACTTAAGGCAAAGTTCATAGAGGCACCCATCCTTGCCACATTTGACCCTGTAAAGAAGATCATCCTTAAAACGGACTCTTCTGATTTTGTAATTAGAGCATGTCTAAATCAGCTAGACAAGAACGGTAAGTTTAAACTAATCGCGTACTACTCTAGAAAACTGTCACCTACAGAGCTTAACTATGACATCCATGACAAGGAGCTATTAGCTATTGTTGTTGCCTTTGAGTAGTAGTGAGTATATCTTAAGGGATCCACCTACCCTATGTAGGTATAGACAGATCACAAAAACCTCATATACTTCACTACAACTAAGGTTCTGAACTGCAGACAAGTCTGCTAGGCAGAGACCCTTGCAGCCTACAACTTCATGATAACCTATCGCAAGGGCTCTAAGAACGCAAGAGCAGACGCTCTTAGCAGACGGACTGACTACATCAGCCTAAAGGAGGAAAGACCTAGAGCAATCCTAAAGGAAACAGATGTAGGCATGTAGTACAACGAGCTTCTAGCAACAATCGCCATAGTAGAAGACTTAGAACTAGAGGAAAGACTTAAGAAAGCGTACGCTACAGACGAATGTGCAAAGCGAGTCTTATCTAAGGTCAAAGGCGACTTCACCATTAACGAACAAGGCCTAATTTGATTCAAAGGGTTAGTGTATGTCCTAAGTTAAATGAGACGCCTGCTAGTGTAAGAACAACACTTGCTGCTAGCACATGGTCATTAGGGAGTAACACAAACCTTTAAACGAATCGCCTAACACTACTACTTCCTAGGCATGCGGAAGTAGGTAGAGACAGTGGTAAGAGAGTGTGATATCTACAGCAAATCAAAATCTAATAGGCACTTGCCATATAGACAGCTCAAATCAACACTAGTACTAAAAGGAGCGTGGAAATTAATAGCTTTGGACTTTGTCGTCAAGCTACCACCCTCTAAAGACCTGTTAACAGGAATAGAATACGACTCTATCCTTGTTATTACAGAAAGACTCACAAAATATAGGAAATTCATACTATACCTTAAAGCTAGCGACGCTGAGGCGCTTGCGTATACCTTCATTTAAGTCATATTAGCTGATCATAGGATGCTAGAAGAAGTCATCTTAGATAGAGACAAGCTCTTTACTTTAAAATTCTAGAGATCATTAATGGCACTACTAGGGACAAACCACAAGCTGTCTACAGCTTTCTACCCCCAGACAGACAGCTAAACTGAAAGATTGAATTAAACCCTTGAGTAATACTTGCGAAGTTATGTCAACCACTAACAGGATAATTAGGTCTAGATTTTACCCATTGCACAGTTCGCATATAACAGCGCGATAGCAGAAGCAACGAAAGTCTCACTGTTCTTTGCTAATTACAGTTACTAGCTAGAAGCATATAGGCACCTAAGACTGGACAAATCGTGAGCAGAACAAGCTCACATTATAGTGGAACAACTAAAATCATTCCACAAACAACTTGCAACGGACATCTAATTCTTAAATGAACGATCTGCTGCATACGCAAACAAGAAGCGTAGTATAGAACCTGCCTTTAAGGAGGGGGATAAAGTATACCTACTCTGAAAACACATTAAAACGAAACGACTAAGTACAAAGTTGGACTTCAAGAAACTAGGACCATTTAAAATATTAGATAAAGTCAGCTTAGTTAATTACAGGCTGCAGCTACCTAAGAACTCTAGACTCTACCTAGTGTTTCATGTCTTGTTATTAGAACCAGCAAGAGGGAATACCCTGATTGCAACCGACACTGAACTCTAGCCTGAAAATGAGATTATTAAATATAAGGTTGAGGCGATCCTAGACAAGAGGTTAGTAGGACGCTGCGAAGAGTTTCTAATTAAATGGAAAGGCTACAAACTAACAGACAACTTGTGGGAAACAAGAAACAACCTTAGCTGCCTAGAGTTGTTAGAGGAGTTCCACTGTCAGCACCTAAGCGATTAAAGAACCTAGGGGAGAGGCCCTAGTAAGGGTCGTGCTTAGGGCCAAAAGCCTTGGAATTAGTATTAGACAGAGTTGGAAGAGTGGAACGAGCCTCAGCCTCTTGCTGGTTGCACTCCTCAGCCTCTTCTAGCTCGTTAAGGGTGGCGAGGCCACAACGCAACATCTTACCACCCTGCTTACGCAAGAGTGCCCTCTGTTTCTTAAGTCGTTAGGATCGTGCTAGGCTCTTAATAGCAGCCTGGTGAGCTTAGAGAATGGATAGTTTGGCGAGCTCCTGCTCTTAATCTAGTTGATCTTCCTTACGCTTAAGCTTCTCCTAGTCAGCAACAGATGGACTAGATGTGTTGCAACCTAGGGCGTTTACTTAAACGCATTCACTACAACGGGTCGAACGAGAAGAGACGATGCAGTCTAAACCCCTCTTTTCGCAGCGTGTGTAGGAAGGCATTAGGACTCCGTTCAAAAGGATATGTTCAGCAAGAAGTTGGTGTTGCTTCAATTTCGTATGTTTACTAGAAGACATGATGGTAGCGCAACTTGCTAGGTAATTAAGTAGGCGCTACCCCACTTAAGTAGTTAGCGATTTTCTTACTCAGTAGACCTAAGGGACTAGGCCTTAGGAGAGGGACCTAGTGTTATGGTTAGAAACATGATGTGATTGGTTAGGAGAATTCAGGTGGTAGAACAGGAAGTCTAGTATTAGACTCCTGGCAACGCCAACCCATTTAGGGCTTGGCGACTGAGCAAACTAAGGGATCCTAGGAACTGAGTGGCTCCTAGAACCCTAGGGTGCAGGAGCAGGGGCAGGCGTGGGAGTACCTAGGTTCCTAGGACGCTAGGTCCTAAGAGCCAATCACATCCCACGACCCTACGTGATGGATATATGGGATAGATGGATATATTATTATATCAACCACTATCCATATATCCCTTTAGCATAACGCCACTATATAAGCAGATAGTTAGTTCTTAGATAGGAGCTTTGTGCTCAACTCAATACAGTATTTGTTATATACTAGTAACGTGTTTTATGAAAGCCTTTGTGTCTGATCCCCTGCCTCCTCTGTTAAGTAAACTACGCAACGAAACCTCTGTGTGTCTTATACGTTTAAGACCCAGCGTTACATAGATCTCCTGGTTCGCTAGTCCTGAGTACTAGGTCCTCCTAGCTGCTGAGGCAGCAACCCCTCCTAACCCCGTTGCCATTAAGGCTGCAGCTGCAGAGATTAGGCGTGTGGTTAGCCTGGCCACCGCCAGCATGCTAAAGTTCTGCTCCCTAGCTGAGCTCTTAGCCTATATAGAGAGTTGTGCCCTCTGCGCTGCTGTTAAGGACAGTCTAGAGGTAAGTTCCCTGTCTTCCTTGTGTGTTTTTCTAGTTCCCTAGCTGACCCCTATAGCAGGTGCGCTAGTCTGTGGCTGTTGTTGGCTAGAAGATGAACCTAGCCCTTGTAGGCCAGGAGAAGACCATCTCTGGCCTCAACAGGGTGGCCTCAGCAGTAGATGCGGTGGGGGATTTGGTGGAGCGTGCTGTTGCGGCAGCGAAGTTGGGGGGTGGTGGGGGGAAGAAGGGTGGGAAGAAGGGGGTGGAGGAGGATGGGGCAGAGGTGGTTGCTGACCTTAGGTGATGGGCCCTGTGTCAGAGGGAACTTAGGCGTGGTCTTTCACGTAGGGTCACTTTGACCCTTCGTCTCTCATGGTGGTAGCTGCTTGTTGTGAAGCTAGTGAGACGTTTAGGAAGGGTAGCCTCTACAAGGACTGCAGTTCTAAGTGTGCCCTGGCTTAGAGGGTGCTTAGTTTAGTGTTGTAGGTAGTAACGACGCTGTTTTTCCTGCTTTACTGTTCCTCTTGTGATCATAGCTTGGCTCGCCTGTCTCCTATGCTGTAATCTATCTAGGTAAGTCCTTTAGCAGTCTAGGTAGGCTTGTGTATTCTGTGTGGAACTCTCGAAGCTTGTGCGGAGAGTTCTTAAAATTTGCTACAGGATACTACTCTAGGTCCAGATCGTATCCAACCTAGGATACCTAGTATTAGAGCTGTTTGCGTTAGATCCTCACAGTGAGGATCCTTTCAACCTGCTACTCCTCTAGGCTGTCCACAACTTTGCTGCTTAGCTTAGGTGCTGCTTAACTAGGCAACGGGTTACTTAGAGCCTTAATGAGGACGTCTAGTGAGAACACATCATGTATTTAAGAACTACTAGGTAGCTGTAGCCGAAATGTGTGGCCAACTTGTTCTAGCACTATATAGGGTCTAACCCATTGCTGTCCTAACTTGCAGCTAGGGCAGGTATTCTTAAGATTCTTAGTGGAGAGGTAAACCTATTCCCTGACGCTCTAATCAACGGCTCGTTGGCGTCGGTTAGCGTACTTCAACATATCTTCTTAAGCCTTAGCCATATTGCTCTTGGCTATAACCTAGGTAGTGTGCATTTAATTAGCAACTGCTTTGGCTTCATTTCAGTTTAGGGTCTTCTAGGGGTTAGAACCCTTTAGGGTGTTCTAGTCCCAACTCGTACGCAGATCTGTTCTGTACTTGAGTTGGTAGGGGGTTATGCTAATTAAAGCGTAGGGAAGTGTTATCTAGACCTAGTCTATAATAGGGATGAGCTTGCTCTAGTTGTCCTAGTAATAGGATACGAATGGGCGCAGTCTCTAATCAATATACCTGTTCATGATTTCCGTCTGCCTATCAGTCTGCTTATGATAGGCTGTTAACAGCTTAATCTTAACGCTAATGATCTAGTAGAACTCATGCTAAAAGGACAACACAAATTAGGGTCTGCAGTCACTAATAATCAAGACTAGGGTGTGTCTGAATTAGTAAATCCACTTAATGAACAGCTGTGCCATTTGTTGTGCATCTGTAGTCTTATAACACAGTATGGTCACTAAAGTCTTACTAAGGTGGTCTATGAACACTAGGATGCTGTTGTACCTGTGCTTGTCCCTTAGGAACTCCTTAAAATCTATTGTAAGGTGTTGTATAGGGTAATCAGGTACTAGTAGAGGGTGTAGGAAGCCCTGTTGCTTTGTGACATTAATGTGCGAGAGGCAGCAGGTTACGCAATTACATACATACCATATATAGTCTGTCTCCATTCCAACCTAATAGTATTTTAGGGCAAGCAACTAGTAGGTCTTCCTTCCGCTTAGGTGTGCTGTCGACACTTAGTCGTACGCCTCTTAGATGAGTTTCGTGCACAGTTTAGTGTGGCGGTTCACACATAGGCGGCCCCTATATAGGAGAAGTCAGTTGGTTAGGGCAAACCTGTCTAGTAAGGGTTGCCTAGCACAGGTCTTGGTGAACGACTTCTTATTGTTGGCGTATAATGCTTCTATTAGGTCAAAGGGCATTGTTGCCGTTAGGGTGTCTATGGCATTAATTAATGTTATGTAACTGTTGGCTAACTCAGTGCTAATACAGGGGTGTAGGTGGGCTAGGCCAAGTAACACCCTTGCACGACTGTCTAACTTGACTTTCTGTTGCATTACAAGGTCTTAGTCTCTTCAGCTTAGAATATCAGCCTTCTGGTTATTCTTACCTACTGTATATGTAATGTAGAAGTTAAAGTCAGATAGTAGCTCTATCCACTAAACCTGCTTTGCAGTAAGAACCTTCGTTGTCATGAAGTACTTAAGCAAGCGGTGGTCTGTGTAAACGTCAACTCGGTGTTGTACTAAGGCCAACTTAGGTCTCTATTTCACAAACGCTTTCATGATGGCGAAGAGTTCCTTGTTATGGATCTCCTAGTTGATCTCGTGGCTGGTAAGGACGTGGCTATAGAAACTTACTAGGTACTAGAGCTTGTCCGGGTGCTCTTAGGATAGCACACTAGCGACAACTCCATCTGAAGCGTTAGTCTTGAGCTTCGTAGGCAATTTGGGGTTGAAGTGGTGCAGTGCCTATACTGCTAGGAGTTGTCGTTGCAATTCTTTAAAAGCGTTCTCATATTCGTTGGTCTACAGGAACGGTTCTAAAGGGCTGGTGATAGTAGTAAGGGGCTTTTCTATTTTCCCAAAGTTACAGATGAACTGGCAGTAGAACCCATAGAAGCCTAGGTAAGACTTCACACCTGTGACAGTAGTTGGTTGAATCTAGTTGCGAAGTGGTTTGATCTTGTCAGGGTCTGCTTCCACCCTAGAAGTGGTTAGTATGTAACCTAAGTACTTTGTACAGGTAACGTTGAACTTGCATTTCTTAATGTTAGCTTGTAGTCCAGCTTCGCAGAGCCTCTAAAGGACTTTATGGACGTGCCTAATATGTTCTATAGGGTCCTTAGAATATATGAGAATGTTGTTAAGGTAAGCTGTATAGAAATTATCCAAGTATGACATTAGAACGTCGTTCATGTACCTCTAGTAGGTTGCAGGGCCGTTGGTTAATCTAAACGGCAACACTTTGCACTTATAAGACCCATAGCAAGTCTGAAAGGTAGTATAGAGA
>KV458991.1:0-21474 GCA_001662605.1 Pseudogymnoascus sp. 05NY08
GGTAGGATTTTGAGGGTTGGGGTAGATTCGGGTGACAGACGGGAGTGGATCTACGGGCACGCTAGGCTTAGTGGAGTTGGACCTAATATAGATACTTAAGGGGTAGGAAGCCTTACGCTCCTCCTTCATCTTTTTTGTATCCTTTGTAGTAGACCTATAGGATTGCACCGACTTATATCCGACTTGCACTCCTATATGCCACTTCTTGTGATATGGTGCCCTGTGTCCTTACATTATACAAAAAAGATCACGCCTGCTGGGGACAGCCGTACTCAAATAATATCCCACCCTCAAACGACTTAGGAGAACTACTGTTACACTACCGACTGCGACTCGGTGCCGTTTTGGAGCAGAGACCTGACGACTTCAAATAGCTGTGATTCTAGAGATCTCACGGACAGCCAGTGGATCAGGGTTTGATCCTGTAGAGCAAGCTGGTAAAGTCGCTGACGCGTTAGCGCTGAATAGGATACGAGATCCTAAAGAACCCCCTCACGCACAGTAGCAATTGTGAACAAGAGTGTTAATAGCTATAGGCCTCTAGAAGTCAAACTCTTCCGTATTGACTGCGACTTGATACGCTCTCTAGATATATCGACTGCGACTTGATATATTCTTCTATATTGACTGCGACTTGACACACCCCTAAACCTGTTAAAGATGCTGACGTTAAACATCACCTAAGACAATAAGGGTCAACTGCCTAAAATGACAACACGACAAAGCACAACGACTGCTCCTCCCATGACTGCTCCGCCCACTGAAGGGGACCTGGATCGTATCATAAGCCTTGAGGCCTAGATGTAGGAAATTAAGGCAATGCTCGCTGCTCTCATGGCTCCCTAGACCCTACCCACACCTGCGCCTACAGTAGAGGCACCGACACCTACTGTTAGGGACGACCACACTGACAATCAATCGGACCCTCAAACGCACCACATGCAAAACACCCCTAGTACAGTTCAATTGCCACTGATTGCAAATACTCGCGCACCGTCACTACTGTTAATTAACTGTACACCTACCAAAGACCCCCTATATCGCCACAGTAAATCCACCATATTAGAAAGAATTATGCTGTTGAGCAACGGCGTTGAACACACATTCCTACAATGGAGCGCTTCTATATAGGACTGGCTTGTGGTCAACGAAGATCACTACCCTACTAACGTATCACGCTGAGCGCTGATATGGGGTACCACAACCAGCCTAGCCAAGAGATATCTAGAACCCTGATACCTGTCTGATACGCATGCGTTCTAGAGTGCTGACGAAATGATGGTTCTACTGGGGTCCTACTTCCTTACTAGCAACGAGACGGAGCAAGCTCAGGACCTCTTCAACGACCTACAAATGGGTGAGGAGCTTCCCTGTATCCTCCTTCAGCCCCACCACTGCTGTGGTGAGGCCCTACCTTAGAGTCAGACCCAGAACAAAAACCACAGAGAAGAGAAGACTTACCTTGATGGCAGCGACAACGGCCCAGCCCTAGAGGTACATCGCACCCTTAAAGGGGGTGCAGAGTTCCAGCATGCTGCTGGTAGCCAAATTGGCCACATGGACAGCTTCTTCGTAAGCCGCCTTAATGGCGGTGGGGTCCCTAGGGTTAGCTGACTTAAGGTCGACAATTGTCTAGTATTCCTCCTTAAGGAACCAGGCCAGCTCCCAAGACAGTCAGCGACGGCAGCCAAACGTAAGATACTCCTCCAGGAACTCACTAGGACACACAGAGCTTTCTGCTTGACGCAGTACTTGCACTTTGAGCTCTTAGAGCTCTAGACGCAGTTGTGGGCCAGGGCCCCATCCTCCAACTTTGCTGCGCAGCAGCGCACACATCTCATACAAACTTGGCGGAGAGCTGCTGCAAGAGCCCTAGGGGGCGTTGGGAGAGTCATTAGAGCGGATATTGTACTTTACAACCCATCAGCTAAGCCTAAACCGTTATCACCTGTGTGTTAACGCGTGATCATTACCTACTCGTTTATCTAGATTGTTTTTGTTCCTATAAAAACACTCAATTAGTATACAATATACAAACAGATTAGGCCACGTACTAGTCTCAGAGGAGGGGGGTCGTGGGCGTTGTTGTAGAAGAAGAAGCTTTAAAGTGTAGGCGGAATTGGCTGCTTTATAACAACAGCTTAGAACAATGAATTTCTAAGACGGATTAGCAAGCGCATAGTAACTGACAAAATCGCAACGCTTTACATCACAACTAGATATGATACAGTATCAACTTAGACGTTCATTTTCAGCCTTTATCTAGAACAAAGCACGCTCTGCTATCTACCCTACAGACGCATTTAGCAACACGATCTTTAAACAAAGATCGCCTAGACGGATCCTAACAATTAGATACTACTCAGTCGACATACAGAACCACGAGCTTTGAGGACAAAGCCCCTTCTCAGGAGGAGGGGGGTAATGTAAGGATGCCTCCTTACATGGGGTACATTCAGACCTGTAGGGCAGCGCCTAGCACCGACACTGCAGGGTGGCAGGGTAGGATTTTGAGGGTCGGGGTAGATTCAGGTGACAGACGGGAGTGGATCTACAGGCATACTAGGCTTAGCGGAGTTGGACCTAATATAGATACTTAAGGGGTAGGAAGCCTTACGCTCCTCCTTCATCTTTTTTGTATCCTTCGTAGTAGACCTATAGGATTGCACCGACTCATATCTGACTTGCACTCCCATATGCCACTTCTCGTGATACAGTGCCCTGTGTCCTTACAGATTCAACTAACTACTGTCATAGGTGTAAAGTCTTACCTAGGCTTCTATAGGTTCTACTGCTAGTTCATTCGTAACTTTAGAAAAATAGCAAAGCCCCTTACTACTATTACCAGCCCTTTAGAACCGTTCCTATAGACTAACGAATGTAAGAACGCTTTTAAAGAGTTGCAATGACAACTCCTAGCAGTATAGGCACTACACCACTTTAACCCTAAATTGCTTACAAAGCTTAAGACCAACGCTTTAGATGGAGTCGTTGCTAGTGTGCTATCCTAAGAGCACCTAGACAAGCTCTAGTACCTAGTAAGCTTCTATAGCCACGTCCTTACTAGCTATGAGATCAACTAGGAGATCTACAACAAGGAACTCTTTGCTATTATGAAAGCGTTTGCAAAATGGAGACCTAAGTTAGCCTTAGTACAATACTAAGTTGACGTTTACATGGACTACCGCTTACTTAAGTACTTCATGACAACGAAGGTTCTTACTGCAAAGTAGGTTTAGTAGATAGAGCTGCTATCTGACTTCAACTTCCACATTACATATATAGCAGGTAAGAATAACTAGAAGGCTGATATTCTAAGCTGAAGAGACTAAGACCTCGTAATGCAACAGAAAGTCAAGTTAGACAGTCGTGTGAGGGTGTTACTTAGCCTAGCCTACCTACACCCCTATATTAGTGCTGAATTAGCTAACAGCTACATAGCATTAATCTATGCTATAGATGCCCTAACAGCGCTAACGTTAATGCCGTTCAACTTAATAGAAATGCTATGTGTAGATAACTAGAAGTCGTTTACTAAGACACGTGTGAAACGACCCCTGCCTAAGGGGTTTGCTATAAACGACTAGCTCCTCCTATATAAAGGCTGCCTATGTGTGAACTGCTATACTGAACTATGCACGAAACTCATCTAAGAGGCACACGACTAAGTGTCAACAGCACACCTAAGCGGAAGGAAGACCTACTAGTTGCTTGCCCTAAAATACTATTAGGTTAGGATGGAGACAGACTGTATACAGTATGTACGCAATTGCGTAACCTACTGCCTCTTGCACACTAATGTCACTAAGCAACAGGGCTTCCTACACCCCCTACTAGTACCTAATTACCCTATGCAACACCTTACTATGGATTTTAAGGAGTTCCTAAGGGACAAGCATAGGTATGACAGCATCCTAGTGTTTATAGACTACCTTAGTAAGACTTTAGTAACTAAGCTGTGTTATAAGACTATAGATGCACAACAAATGGCACAGCTGTTCATTAAGTGGATTTACTAATTTAGACACACCCTAGTCTCAATTATTACTGACTGCAGACCCTAATTTGTGTTGTCCTTTTAGCATGAGTTCTGCTAGATCATTAGCATTAAGATTAAGCTGTTAACAGCCTATTATAAGCAGACTGACAGGTAGACAGAAATCATAAACTAGTATATTAATTAGAGACTACGCCCATTCATATCCTATTACTAGGACAACTAGAGCGAGCTTATCCCCATTATAGACTAGGTCTAGATAATGCTTCCCTACGCTTTAATTAGCATGACCCCCTACTAACTTAAGTACAGAACAGATCTACATACAAGTTAGGACTAGAACACCCTAAAGGGTTCTAACCCCTAGGAGACCCTAAACCAAAATGAAGCCAAAGCAGTTGCTAATTAAATGCACACTACCTAGGTTACAGCCAAGAGCAATGTAGCTAAGGCTTAAGAAGATATGTTAAAGTACGCCAACTAACATCAACGAGCTGTTAATTAGAGCGTTAGGGACTAGGTTTACCTCTCTACTAAGAATCTTAAGAATACCTACCTTAGCTGTAAGTTAGGACAGCAATAGGTTAGACCCTATATAGTGCTGGAACAAGTTGGCTACGCATTTCAGCTACAGCTACCTAGTAGTTCTCAAATACATAATGTGTTCTCACTAGACGTCCTCATTAAGGCTCTAAGTAACCCGTTGCCTAGTTAAGTAGCGCCTAAGCTAAGCAGCAAAGTTGTAGACGGCCTAGAGGAGTGGCAGGTTGAAAAGATCCTTGCTATAAGAATCTAATGCAAACAGCTCTAATACTAGGTATCCTAGGTTAGATACGATCTAGACCTAGAGTAGTATCCTATAGCAAATTTTAAGAACTCTCTGCATAAGCTTTAAGAGTTCTACATAGAATACCTAAGCCTACCTAGACTGCTAACGGACTTACCTAGATAGATTATAGCATAGGAGATAGGTGAGCTAGGCTATAATTACAAGAGGAACACTAAAGCAGGAAAAACAGCATTGTTACTACCTACAACACTAAACTAAGCACCCTCTAAGCTAGGGCACACTTAGAACTGTAGTCCTTATAGAGGCCACCCTTCCTAAACGTCTCACCAGCTTTACAACAAGCAGCTACCACTATAAGAGACAAAGGGTTAAAGCGACCCTATGCAAAAGACTACACCTAAGTCCCCTCTAGCATAGGGCCTGCTCACCTAATGGCAGAGCTGCTACCATTCCCCTCCTCCTCATCCCCCTGCCCCCTCTTCCTCTTCTTGCTAGTGTGAGGCACTGCTGCAACAGCCCTAGCTAGCTTCCCTACTGCCTTCTCCACCTTGGCTACTGCCCTGGCCACAAAGTTCACCTCCTTCCTCACTATTACAGTGGATTTATCCACCACCCCTAGCAAGGAGGCAGTGCAGGCCTACTCTGCAAGGAGCTTCCCTATATCCTCCTTTAGCCCCACTACTACTGTAGTAAGGCCCTACCTTAGAGTTAGACCTAGAACAAGAACTATAGAGAAGAGAAGACTTACCTTAATAGCAGAGACAACGGCCTAGCCCTAGAGGTACATTGTACCCTTAAAGGGGGTATAGAGTTCTAGCATGCTACTAGTAGCTAAATTAGCTACACAGACAGCTTCTTTGTAAGCTGCCTTAATGGTAGCAGGGTCTTTAGGGTTAGCTGACTTAAGGTTAATAATCATCTAGCATTCCTCCTTAAGGAACTAGGCTAGCTCCTAAGACAGTTAGCAATAGTAACCAAACGTAAGAGACTCCTCTAGGAACTCACTAGGACACATAGAGCTTTCTGCTTAACGTAGTACTTGCACTTTAAGCTCTTAGAGCTCTAGACGCAGTTGTAGGCTAGAGCCCTATCCTCTAACTTCGCTGTGTAGCAGCGCATACATCTTATACAAATTTGGTAGAAAGCTGCCGCGAGAGCCCTAGGGGGCGTTAGGAGAGTTATTAGAGCAGATATTATACTATATAATCCATTAGCTAAGCCTAAACTGTTATCACCTATACATTAACGTGTGATTATCACCTACTCGTTTGTCTAGATTGTTTTTGTTCTTATAAAAACACTTAATTAGTATATAATATACAAACAGATAGGGCTACGTACTAGTCTTAGAGGAGGGGGGTCGTAGGCGTTGTTATAGAAGAAGAAGCTTTAAAGTGTAGGTAGAATTAGCTGCTTTATAACAACAGCTTAGAACAATGAATTTCTAAGATGGATTAGCAAGCGCATAGTAACTAACAAAATCGCAACGCTTTACATCACAACTAGATATAATACAGTATTAACTTAGACGTTCATTTTTTAGCCTTTATCTAGAACAAAGCACGCTCTACGATCTACCCTCTAGATGCATTTAGCAACACGATCTTCAAACAAAGATTGCCTAGATGGATCCTAACACTTAGATACTACTTAGTTAACATATAGAACCATGTGCTTTAAGGACAAAGCCCCTTCTTAGGAGGGGGGGGGTAATGTAAGGATGCCTCCTTACATAGGGTACATTTGGACCTATAGGGCAGCGCCTAGCACTAACACTACAGGGTGGCAGGGTAGGATTTTGAGGGTCGGGGTAGATTCGGGTGACAGACGGGAGTGGATCTACAGGCACGCTAGGCTTAGTGGAGTCGGACCTAATATAGATACTTAAGGGGTAGGAAGCCTTACGCTCCTCCTTCATCTTTTTTGTATCCTTTGTAGTAGACCTATAGGATTACACTGACTCCTATCCAACTCGCACTCCCATATGCCACTTCTTGTAATACAGTGCCCTGTGTCCTTATAATACTCCTTATTTATACTTTAGCCTCTTAATGTAAGCTACTTTATACTACTAAAGCTTTTATATAGATGTTAGATTAAAACCTTTATATAGAATAGGCTAAACTATATTATAAAGCTTAAGTTCCTCTTTATATTTAAAGAAGCATTTAAATCTACATTTATAGAGTAGAACATTAAGAGTAGGTTTTAAGCTATAGGACTAGTTTTATATAAGCTATAGAATGTTCTCTCTTACTTAAATCTACACTTAAGAACTCCTACTCCTCTTATCCTTAAGAGTAGTAATTAGACTTTAAAGACTCTCTAAACTATAAAGGGAGCTTAACTTTTAAATAGAGCACATTAAGAACTATATTATATAGCATTAGAATAGCTCTCCTAGCTTAATTAATAATGTACTAAGTAGGCTTACTAAAGGAGCTTAGGTTATAATACATTCTACTATTCTACTTAAGGTAGAAGTTAAGGCTCTATAAGTAGTAAATGAATAGAAAAAGAGGAGGGAAAGGAAGCGTAGGAGGTGTATAATATAAGGGGGTAGTCTCCCTATATAAGAGGGGGAGGATATTATTTAAAGTACTAAGGTTAAAGCTTAAGTCTATATAGAGGTGGTAAGTAAGAGTAGTTAGCAGGTGGGTTCTATAGGCTAATAGAAGCGCTATAGCATATGTGGTATTATAGGCTATGATTCCTATACTTATAAGAGGCGCTAGGAATTAATTATAGTTAAATAAGGGTCATTATGTAAGGTAGTAGTAGTGTAGTAGTAGTAATAGTTATATTTTAGTTGTTTTTATAGCCACTTGCTTAGGGTGACTACTTATATATAAAATACGTTATAATAATAGCTTTTATATAAGTTATACATTATGTTATAAGAAAGTCTTGCTTATTAATTTAATTAACATCTTATTATATATACCCTTTAACTTATTATCTATATAATTACTTTAAAGGTGTAAAACAGCTAACATCTAATGATTATAATAAGTGTAATGAGTATAAAGGCATATAAAGTGTTATAATAGAATGATCTTTGCTATAAGGATGCCTCCTTATACAGACTAGTTATAGATGGGCACATAACTGTTAGGTGACTTAGAGCTGTTATAGTTCTGTTGTAAACGTTAGCTAACGCATAACTAAGTAGGAGCAGTTTCAGGTATTTAAGGAAGGGGACTGTTAGAGTGCCCCTTTATCTTTTTTGTATCCTTTGTAGTAGACCTATAGGATAGAATAAAGCAACACCTCTAACTTGCACTCCTATATGCACTTCTAGAGGGCTGTATCCCTATGTCCTTACATTTGCAAAATAAATTAAATTCTAGAGTTATATGACTATTATGCTCGTTAAGTATAAGAAGTTAATAAACATCCTTTATATAATGTATTATATGCTAATTATATCATCTGTCTATTTATTCTCACTTATTACAATTACTTAATCTAAAAGTAATGCATTTATATATCATGTAGATTAATGCACCTTGCCTTAAAAAATTATCATAAGCAGAAGGCTCTACTCACTTAAGTATATAGACTTAATAATTATAATCCATTCTTAATTTCTTAATTGTATTATAATAAGCTTGTTGTTCTTATTTATGCTTGTTATTACTTTTATAGTTGTTATAACTCATATTTAAAATCCTATCTCATTAAAGTTATATATATCCTCTTTATAAATATTATACTTTGTAATTATATCTTGCATAAGTTAAAACCACTTATAGATTATAATAAGATCCTTACATTTAAGCTATTAATAATTATATTTATAGTTATATTATAAATTATATTAAGTCATGTCATTATATAAAGTTCTAAACCTAACATTTGCTAATTATAAGTATTTATAATGTGTTTATATCTAATCATTATTATAGTAATAGGTTTGTTATTTATTATATAGAATTTGCTTATAATAGTAGACCTCATTAGTCCATAGATAGTATCCATTTTATAAGGGTTGATTCTTCTATTATAGTGAGTTTTCAATTTATAGGCTTTATGTATATGCCTTTAATGTGACTTTAAAAGGTGGATTTAAGGACATCATATGTAATTACAACAGCTCACATGCTTAAAAAGTGATCATTTTTATAAGCTTGTAAGGCTAAGGCCATCCAGCCCTCATTTTGACTTAATTAGGGGTTTTTTAATAGAGTTATGTTTAGTTGAGGTGCTTACATCATAATGGAATTAATGAGGGGTGTGTAGCTTGCTTATGTGAGCAGCTCACTTATCAGCTATATTACTTATAAGTAACGTACTTAATAAGTAAGCTGCGCATATAAGTAAGCTGCGCACACCCTACTAAAATCACGACTTTAGGAACTAATAATTCAACAACAAATTAGGATTACTATTATTAAACTAATCTAATTCAAATTAACCCTATCTAGGCACATATAGGCTGTGTGTTTAAGTGATCTGTAAATACTATACGTCTGTGGTGCTAGATTTGTTGCTGCTAAGCCCTACCTATAGACTGACCCATAAGCTCTATATTTGCAGCTACGGATTGATCTAAGCCCTCCTAGACTGTTAAAACACCCCCTATAGCAATATACAACCTCTATGCAGCTCTCTTCTTCTTTTGGCGTTCGTTTGCAGCCTGTAGCTTCTTGTTCTTGTCTATAAGGAGGACTGTAGAGTGCATAGCCATTTAGTAGCCTTTAACTAATTGTTAAATTGCATAGTCTATAGGACTAGAAGAACTAGCTGTATAGCGCTATACAAAGTCTCTAATTGCCTTAGCTTAAGATTCTAGCTCCTATATATTATGTAGTGTTTTAGGGACCTAGGATGCTTGTTCGTCTACAGCTAGAATTAGAGGAGTAGGCGTCTGTAATTAAGTATTAAGCTTTAAGAGAACACATTCTAGATTGTATAGGACTAATCCTATAGCTGCAAACCTACTATAGATTATATGTGAGGTTAAAGCTTCTATATAGGCTATAAAATAAGCTAGAAGGAAATTAGACTTATTAATATGATTAACTCTAGCCTACATAAGATCTTTAATTTGTCACCTATATAACTGTTTTAGGACTGCAAAACAGCTTATATTAAGAGGTTAAAGTAAATGTAAGGAATGTAGAGGCATATAGAAAGTGATAATATTATAGTCCTTATAAAATAAGTTGAATTTAGGCGTAATGTGGCTCCTATGTCTGTTAAGAATAAGAAGTTAGTATATACCTTTTATATAGTCCTTTGTATGCCTCTTAAATACGTCTATAAGCTAAGTTAGGCCTAATTAATTAGCTGTCTAACTGTTCTTACTAATTATAATTGTCTAATTAGGTAGTAGCGAGTTAAGATACTAGGAAGAGATATAAGTCTTACCTTTAAGTATAATCATTAGAGGAAGCAACTAGCTGTCTAAATTAATACACTTAACAGCTGTAACCTATTTATAGTTCCTAGGTTAGATCGTTATAGGCTATAAAGCTCGTTTAGAAGCTGTAATAACCTTTATAGTTGAAATTACGCCCATTTAGAAACCTGTCTTGTTAAAGTTATAGATATCCTCGTCTTAGATCCTGTATTTTGTAATCATATTTCGTATAAGTTGAAACTAGCCTTAAATAACTGTAGGATCTTTGCAAAGAGCACGTTTATAATTGTACTTTTAATTGTATTAGGCGCATAGAGAGTCGTGACGTCATATAAAGTTGTAGGCCCATTGTTTGCTAATTAAACGCGTTAAATTCACATCTGAACTGGTTCGTTTTTGTAATAATATATTAGCCATTTCTCAAATTAAGTCAGTACGAGTTAGTAGTCCTCGTTCGTCCATTGATAATATCTAATTAACAAGTGTTAATTCTTCCATATCTGTAAGTTTAAGGTTTGTAGACTGTATTTCACTATGCGGACGCGTGCCCTTTAAGTGCGTCTGTAAAGTCAATTTAGGTACGTTGTACGCGTCTGCAGCACTACAAATGCTTGTAAAATAGCCTGATTTATATGAATTTATTGCAAGAGCTATTCGGCCCTCTTTAGAGGCCAATTGGGCACTATTTGGTTGAGGCATGAGTAGTTGAATAGGGTAGATTTCGTGATTTTAGTGGGGTGTGCGCAGCTTACTTGTATGCGCAGCTTACTTATCAAGTACGTTATGAGTATTTGAGTAACTTAAGTAACTCATGAGTATCATGAGTATTTGTGCTAACCTTGATTAAAGCTTTATTCTCTAGGCTTAGAGTATAGAGCTTAAAGGCAGTAATTGGAATAATCACTTCTTCACCTCTAGGAATTCCGACTTAGAAACTAGTCTCATCCATATATTCTAGATATTATCTAGTAAGATAGAATTTTCTAATAGGAACTGACTATAATTATGGAACCACTTAATAACTAAGGATTTATCCTGAGCTATAGAGCGCTGTCATGAGATTGGCTTGGTTTTAATAACGTGGAAGTCTTAAAGGTCAGTTTTGATGAATTTCGTAAGCCAGCTCTGTGTAAGGACACAGGGCACCGTATCACAAGAAGTGGCATATGGGAGTGCAAGTCGGATATAAGTCGGTGCAATCCTATAGGTCTACTACGAAGGATACAAAAAAGATGAAGGAGGAGCGTAAGGCTTCCTACCCCTTATGTACCCAAATGGGGTCTGACTCGGCTAAGCTGCCTTGTTGCCCGTCACCTGACCTGCAACCCATCCGCATCAGCCCTGAGGCACAAGACATCCTTACACTACCCCCCTCCTTAAAAGAAGGCTTTGTCCTCAAAGCGCCTAACCCGTATCGTCTGCAGAATGGCGCCTAGTCGTGTAGTGGTCTAAGGAGGTTGTGCTCCATTATTATAGCGTTGAGCTAACACTTGTTGAGAATGAAGGCTTTATAGTTGTAGCGGATACCCCTCAGAGGGGATTCGGGGTCGCTGCCTCTACAGAACCTAGAGGCTGTATGACTGTAGTTGTAGTCAGTTTGGTAGGAACGAGGGAAGGACCTAGTTTATAGTTCCAGCGCTATTCTAGATCGTAGGCGGATAGTTCTCAGACTATATTCTGATAATTGCCCTTCCATTGACATTTCATAACTACAACGCAGCTCTGGAATTGAGGGCTTAACTTGTTCTACATATACTGAAACCACTCTAACTCAGTAACTTGTCCTGTGATCACAGCGCTCTGAAAACGCGCTTTGAACTCTAAGAAGGTTTCGTTGGCATGTCCTTCCTCGCCCATTTGTAGGTCGTCGAAGAGGTCCCGAGCCTGCTCCGTCTTGTTGCCAGTAAGGAAGTAGGACCCTAGTAGAACCATCATTTCGTTAGCACTCTGGAACGCATGTGTATCAGACAGGTATTAGGGTTCTAGATATCTCTTGGCTAGGCTGGTTGTGGTACCCCATATCAGCGCTTAGCGTGATACGTTAGTAGGGTAGTGATCTTCGTTGACCACAAGCTGGTCCTATATAGAAGCGCTCCATTGTAGGAATGTGTGTTTAACGCCGTCGCTTAACGGCGTGATTCTTTCTAATATGGTGGATTTACTATGGTGATACAGGGGGTCTTTGGTAGGTGTACGGTTAATTAACAGTAGTGACGGTGCGCGAGTATTTGTAATCGGTGGCAATTGAACTGTACCGGGGGTGTTTCGCATGTGGTGCGTTTGAGGGTCTGATTGATTGTTGGTGTGGTCGTCCCTAACAGTAGGTGTCGGTGCCTCTACTGTAGGCGCAGGCGTGGGTAGGGTCTAGGGAGCCATGAGAGCAGCGAGCATTGCCTTAATTTCCTGCATCTGGGCCTCGAGGCTTGTGATACGATCTGGGTCCCCTTTGGTGGGCGGAGCAGTCGTGGGAGGAGCAGTCGTTGTGCTTTGTCGTGTTGTCATTTTAGGCAGTTGACCCTTATTGTCTTAGGTGATGTTTAACGTCGGCATCTTTGACGGGTTTGGGGGTGTGTCGAGTTGCAGTCAACACAGAAGAATATATCAAGTTGCAGTTGATATATCTAGAGAGCGTATCAAGTTGCAGTCGATATAGAAGAGTTTGACTTCTAGAGGCCTACGGCCATCAACACTCTTGTTCACAATTGCCTCTGTGCGTGAGGGGGTTCTTTAGGATCTCGTATCCTATTCGGCGCTAACGCGTTGGCGACTTTACCAGCTTGCTCTGCAGGATCAAACCCTGATCTACTGGCTGTCTGTGAGATCTCTAGAATCACGGCTATTTGAAGTCGTCAGGTCTCTGCTCCGAAACGGCACTGAGTTGCAGTCGGTGGTGTAACGGTAGTTCTCCTAAGTCGTTTGAGGGTGGGATATTATTTGAGTACGGCTGTCCCCGGCAGGCGTGATCTTTTTTGTATAATGTAAGGACACAGGGCACTGTATCACAAGAAGTGGCATATGGGAGTGCGAGTTGGATATAAGTCAGTGCAATCCTATAGGTCTACTACAAAGGATACAAAAAAGATGAAGGAGGAGCGTAAGGCTTCCTACCCCTTATGTACCCGAATGGGGTCCGACTCAGCTAAGCTGCCTTGTTGCCCGTCACCTGACCTGCAACCCATCCGCATCAGCCCTAAGGCACAAGACATCCTTACAAGCACCTATTTCGTAGATTTAGACTAGTGTGAAGCTTAGTACAGGCTTTGCTAGTGGTAAGGAAGGTACCTCTAGGATCTGAGGTGGGCTCAGGGGGGTATTAGTGGTCGTTTTGGGTGAGGCTGAAATTATCACTTTCCTAATCTCCATTAAGCGTCCGCCTGCGTAGCATCTGTCTTTGTGGTGGATTGCAGTATCCCTACAATTCGCATCCAACTAGTGTGCTAGATGTTAAATGGACGTTTTGCGCGAGTGGTAGAGCAAGGTGAGTTCCTTGCTCTAGCTAGGAGTTAGCAGGTACTCCTTTAGCTATACTAGCCAGCTCTTTGTAGAGTTGAGTAGTATTTAGAAGCGGCTAAAAAGCTTCTTCCTAATGATCACATCCTACGCTCTAAGGTCTAGGAGCACAAAGGGACAGTTATATATTCAGCGTCCTTCAACTATTAAGTGTAACTGAATATACTTAGATACGTGGCTTTAGATTTTTTAGTGAAAACCGCATATTAGTACAGAGTAGGGTAGTTTCTATATAGGGCTCTAAAGCGCCTTTAATAGTTGTAGCGCAAAGGGTTTATTAATGACGAGGTATCCATTTGCTCCTGTGTCTGCAAGAGCCTTAGTTTTCACCCTAAGTCTACTCAGACTTAGGGTGGTGTTGACTAAGAACTAGGTTCCCCCTAAAAGTTCTCCTAGGTTAAGATCTTACAGGTCACATTTAGATAGACCTAGGAAGGAGCCTTTTCCTAGGCCTCGTCGTTTTCCTCTAGGTCCTTGTCCAACTAGAGTTCTATAGCTTCCTCCCACTGTTCCTTAGACTTAGGGCCCTCCTAGTCTATTTCTTTTACTATGGCGTTAAGCAGGCACTTGTCTTAGAAGTGGCTAGGCTTGCTACACTTAAAACAGTTGCTAGTGGCAGCTGGAGCAGCAGCTTAGGCACGCCCTGTAGTGTCTAGTTTTATGTAGGTGGGGAACTAGGTCTAGTTGAACAGAGGAAGGGTAGAAGTAGTAATAGGTTAGGTTGGTCTCAAGACTAGCGTGGAGTTCAACTTAGGCTGGTCTGTAGACCTTGCTAAGCTTAGCTTTAACGCTATGGACAGGAAGCTTAACTCGTTGTTCCTCTAGCGTTCCTAATTAAACGCAGTGAGCTCTTAGACTATAACCTAGTAGTTACCATTCCATTAGTTCTTAATGACTGCTACGTGGCTTTAGAATTGCAGCGTTAGCTTATTCCACATATACTAGAACCACTCTAATTGTGATACTTGTCTAGTAATAGCTGCGCTCTAGAAATGGGCCTGTTTAGTCTCGTTACCTATGAGGTAATATGATCCTAATAGGTCCATCATTTCGTCAGCGCTCTAGAACCTATGCGTATCTAATAGGTATTAGGGTTCTAGGTATTTCTTAGCTAGGCTGGTTGTAGTTCCCTATATCAACGCTCGTTGTGACACGTTAGTAGGGTAATGGTCTTCGTTAACCACAAGTTAGTCCTAAATAGAAGCACTCCACTATAGGAAGGTGTGTTTGATGCCATTGCTAAGGGGCGTGATTTTCTCTAATATAGACGATTTCTTATAGCAACTAGAGGGGTCCTTAGTGTACTGTTAGGGTAGAACTAGGATAGAAGGAGAGCGTGCATTGCTGACAGGTGGCAACCAAACAGTGCTAAAGGTGTTTCGCATTATTAATGTGGGCTGTTCGTCTTCGTCAGCTTTAATAGTGCGTACTAGAGTGTCTGCTGCCAGCAGTAGCGTAGACGGTATTTAGGTCTAGCTAGCTACTAGGGTGGCTATCATCGCTTTCAGCTCTTACATCTCGTTTTCGAGGTTTGTGATTTGATCTAGGGGGCTCTTAGATGGCCTTGCAGTTGTGCCTGCAGCAGTGGTCTGCCTAGTTGTCATTCTAGACAGTTGACCATCATTGTCTTAGGGTATGTTTGAGGTCATCTTCCTTATATTAGTTTAGGGGTGTATTAAGTTGCAGTTGATATAGAAGAGTCTGATTTCTAGTAGCTTGTAGCTATTAGCACTCTTATTTATAATTGCCTCTGTGCTTAAGGGGGTTATTTAGGATCTCGTATCCTATTTAGCGCTAACGTGTCAGCGACTTTACCAGCTTGCTCTGTAGGATCAAACCCTAATCTGCTAGCTATCTGTGAGATCTCTAGAATCACGGCTATTTAAAGTCGTTAGGTCTCTGCTCTAAAACGGCACCAAGTTGTAGTTAGTGGTAGTGTAATAGTAGTTCTCCTAAGTCGTTCTAGTGTGGGATATTATTTAAGTACGGCTGTCCCTAGCAGGCGTGATCTTTTTTATATAATGTAAGGACATAGGGCACTATATCACAAGAAGTAGCATATAGGAGTGCGAGTTAGATAGGAGTCGGTGCAATCCTATAGGTCTACTACAAAGGATACAAAAAAGATGAAGGAGGAGTGTAAGGCTTCCTACCCCTTAAGTATCCATATTAGGTCTAACTCAGCTAAGCCTAGCATGCCTATAGGTCTACTCCTATCTGTTGTAAGGACATAGGGCACTGTATTACAAGAAGTGGCATATGGGAGTACAAGTTGGATAGGAGTCAGTGCAATCCTATAGGTCTACTATAAAGGATATAAAAAAGATGAAGGAGGAGCGTAAGGCTTCCTACCCCTTAAGTATCCGTATATAGTCCGACTCCACTAAGCCTAGCGTGCCTGTAGATCCACTCCCGTCTATCACCTAAATCTACTCCAACCCTTAAAATCCTACCCTGCCACCCTGCGGTGTCAGTGCTAGGCGCTGCCCTACAGGTCTGAATGTACCCTGTGTAAGGAGGCATCCTTACATCTGTTACCTAAATCTACCCTAACCCTTAAACTCCTACACTACTACCCTATAGTGTTGGTGCTGTATGCTGCCTTATAGGTCTAAATGTACCCTATGTAAGGAGGCATTCTTACAACAGCCCTCTAGAAGTGCATATAGGAGTTGTAAGGACATAGGGACACAGCTCTCTATAGTGCGTATAGGAGTGCAAGTTAGAGGTGATGCTGTATTCTATCCTATAGGTCTACTATAAAGGATACAAAAAAGATAAGGGGGAAGCCCTCTATACTAGTGTCCTTAAATACCTAGGACTCTACTAAGTCAGCTAATCCTCTATTTGCCTAATCTTGCTTATATAAGGAGCCTAAGGCTCGCGTGCCTGTCTATGCTGTATTAGCACTAAGTTAGTTTAGTAGCATGTGGTAATAGTAACTAGCCTAGGTAAGGGAGCATCCTTATAGGAGTGTAAGTTAGAGGTGTTGCTATATTCTATCCTATAGGTCTACTATAAAGGATATAAAAAGGATAAAGGGGGCACTCTAAAAGTCCCCTTCCTTAAATACCTAAAACTGCTCCTACTTAGTTATGCGTTAACTAACGTCTATAATAGAACCATAACAGCTCTAAGTCACCTAACAGTTATGTGCCCATTTATAACTAGTCTATATAAGGAGGCATTCTTATAAATATGCTATTATTAGATGCTTCTATATATAGTACTTTTAAAGATTACTAGTTAAAGTCTAACTTAATAACTATAATAGAGGAGAATATCTATAGTCTAGTTATAAGTAAGTTACTATTAAGTATTAATTATAAATATAATAGCTTTATAAATAGTATTAATAATATTAGTAGTAGTATTTATCTTAAAAGGCTAAAGCTAGAGTAGTATAGGATTAATATCCTATTAAATATAAAAATAATAAATAAACAGCATTTTGGCACGACACTAAAATAGTATGTCACTGACCTATGTCCTTATTTAACATTATTTTTATTGTTAAATAATAATTCTATTATTTGTAATAAATCAGTGCCGATCAACTTCGCCATAAAGGCGGCGTGGCATAATATTATCTACAAAAGCGCAAAGGCAACCAATCCCGAAACAGCAGCGATCACGCCACCAAAGACGTAGCGGGAAGCATCACCAGTTGGGACAGTCGGGACAGCAGAAGGTCCAGTTGGCGTCACGGTGCCGTTACCCGCGGTGCCATTACCGCCGCTACCACCGCCCGACGAAAACGAACACTTGCGGTCCTTAATCAGTGTCGCCGAGTCGAGCACGCTGCCGTTCCTGCTCGCAATGTACTCGTGGGTCATGTGCGTGCAGTTGTGGAAGGTGACTCTGCTCCAGCCGTACGCGTGGTCCTCGACGTCAAGGCCGAAGCGAGAGTAGTCGTGGTGCTCGTCAAGGGTGTCGAGACCATCGTAGTGGCCTGCGGCGCCGTTGGTGATGTACCATGGTGCAGACGGGTTGTCGAGTTCGTTGGGGTCGCTGACGCCGTTGTTCATGGGGGCGAGGCGCTCGTAGACGTGTGCGTGGCCGGAGTAGACCAGGTCAACGTTGTATTTGATCAAAAGGGGCTCGAAGACGTCCTTGCAATCCCAGCAGATGGTACCAGACTCGTTCTTGGCGCTGAGGTACCACGGGCGGTGGCCAGCTAGGTTGGCAGTTAGATTTGTGTTATTGACAGGGGTAGGGAAGACGTACCGACAATGACCCAAGGGGTCTTGGTGCGGTCCACAGACTTCAGGTCGTTCTCCAACCAAGTAGTCTGCTGGTTCATGATTCCGAATGGGCCCTCCGAGAATCCCTCCGTTCCGTTGGCCTCATCGGGGCCAATGTAACCGTGACCAAGATCGGTCTCGGTATCGAGCTGGATGTAATGCGTCATCCCGTGATCGAAAGAGTACCAGAAGTTCTCGACGCCACCGGACTCCGCGCTAGGCATGCGGAAGTGGTTGCGGAAACCCGTGAAGTTACTCTGGCCGGGCATGCAGATGCTGGAATCGTATGTGATGTTCTTTGCCTTGTCGGTTGTCCCTGCGTTGTCACAGTTCGCCTCGTGGTTACCGGGGCCAACCATGTAAGGCTTGAACGCGGTGACTGAGGCCATATCGTTGTAAAAGGCGTTCAAGATAGACTCGTAGACCTTGTATCCCTCAGCGATAGTGGTGTTAGGGAGGAAACCTTGGATCTCCTCCTTAAGCCAGTAATCGGCATAGGCAATATCTCCGTCTACATAAACCGTAAGTTAATGTAATGGATTTGGGCGAACATAACATACCGTGCCACATGAAATCGAAGCTGTTCGCATCAGCCTCCAGGGCCTCAATGGTGTTCCTTTCGCCAATTTCAAGAAAACTATCCCCGCCCTTGCCAACGGATGTTGTGAGACCGAGCGGGCCCATGGTGCCAAGATCAGCAAACATGGCCACGGTGTAAGGCGTGCCATCTCCAGCGGATCTGCTGGTCTTGAAAGTAAACGGGACCGACGTGTCGGTAGCGGTCAAAAGGTGACCTGGGAGATAGTAGTACAAAGTGTCCGGCTTGAGGCCGGTCAACTTGACATGGTTGTTATATGTCAGAGAAGTAGGGTAGGTTATCGAAACCTCAGAGGAAGCTGTCTCGGTCAATGCATCCGGGGAAAGACCGTAGTGCACAGTTGGGTTCGTTAGGTGGTCGAAAGTGTTCCAGCTGACGAACATGCCAGTATTACCGGCGTACGCCAGGCGAATCTGGGAGTTCATGGTCGCATTGGCGGCCGCGGCATCGGTGGTAGCATAGGCGGGGAATGCCTGGAGCAAGGTGGAAACGACCGTAGCCAAGACAGCTGGGAAGCGCGCCATTGTGAAGATCGCGAAGCTGAAAAGAACTGGAGAAGAAGCGCCAACCAGGTGATGGGTTGACTGGAAAAGAAAAGAGCGACGAGAGGGTTTATATTTACCTGGGACCTGGAGTCTAAAAAAACGTCAAACTTCCTACCTTGATAGCTTCGAGCTTCCTTTCATTTGTTTTTCTGAAGGTATCGACTCGCGTTTGGGTAGAAGCCCACGTGCGCGCATTGCCCTTGCTGATGATCAGCACTTGAAAGGGCCAGTTGTGAACTAAAATTCCTGGATAAATACAAGCGCAGGAACAAGCGCCCACGTGGAGGGGTATAGAGTGTAATCATGTATGCAAAGAAGTCGATAGGATCAATAGAAACCAAGACGAGGAGAGCGAAGAACGACTGATTCGCCCAATATAGAATAGATAGACGATGTTCTGTGGTTGAGGAGATGGAGATGGATATACGGATGCATGTTTAGTATGGTATGGGTTGTATTTGCCGTGAGAACCGATGAGGAAGCTACTCGTACCTCGTACCTGACTGCCTAGGGTCCAGGGTAAACGGGACTTCGGGTTCACTATACGCCGAAACGGTTGTTGAAATACACACGTGATTGTGGGTAGGGTAGTTGCTTTAGAGCAGCTTCAGAGTTAGATTTCAAAGCTCAGTTATATAGACTCATTAAATTAATTCATGGAATTCAATCAAGGTGAGAAAAGTGTAGCATCCGGCGGTGCTTTCTCAGAATATCACGTGATTTACGAAATGGGACATGTTCTCACATTGGTTGAGTCGCCGCTTCTCAATTCAAATTAAATAGAAGTCTCACGTATACACGGTATACATAATCCATGCACTTTATTATTGATCCAAGATATATACATCTCACAGTCTACTTAAGCAGATAACTTCACAGCCTCGGCCCATGGCCTAAAAGGCTGATGATCCGCGAGAATATTAGGGTTCGGGTAGCCAAGAATCCGCGATACGAAGTGACGCAGACCGTTGCAGCTAAACATTTGCACATCACCCAGGCCCAGTGAGACATGACAGCTGCAATGCCATCCTGGTATTGGACGCCTTGTAGCATTCAGCCCACCACGGTTGGACCCAGCGTAACCACACCGCGTTTGTCGGGTTAAACATATGTTTTTGTATATACATCATATTGAGTCGGGTAAGCATTACCGATTCGTGAACAGAGCGTCGTCACTGGCAGTTCGTTCGCGATATATAAAAAACAAGATGGACACCAGGAAGCGTAAATGAAGGATATCTCTTGTCACCACCAACTCGCCTTTCAATTTATCTTTCTCCTTCAATATCAATAGATAGCTACGATGAGGCTCCGTGAAGCTCTTCTCACCGGCATCCTCTGCCTCTCTTCGCCAGCAAGCAGCACGCCTGCTAAGCACTCGTGGACTATCGGTCAGACAGTCTACACCCAGGGCGGCCCCGTCTCCGGACACGCCGCGTCGTCCGCGAAGAATGTGTCCACCTATCTCGGAATCCCCTATGCCAAGCCCCCCATCGGCAATCTTCGTTTTGCTCCTCCCGAGGGATATTATAATCATACGCCGATTGACGGCTCGAAATTCGTATGCTTCCCCCCCCCCCCCCGCACCCCATTGTATGCCCTGAGCTAAGAATCCAAACCAGGGCCACTCATGTCCCCAAGCCAACGTCTTCGGCGGCTCTACGCCCCCAAATACCAAGGGCAAGAATCTCACCGCTGCAGGTCTTACTGCCCTCGCCGACTTGAATTACGGCTACGCAGATTCAAGCGAAGACTGCCTTACGCTTAACGTCTGGACGAAGCCGCAGTTCGGTGAGAAGGGCAAAGCTGTCTTGATTTGGGTCTATGGAGGTGGTTACACAATTGGCTCCTCGTCAGACCCAATATACGATGGACAGTATATCGCAGACCAGGAAGACGTCGTCCTTGTCACCTTCAAGTACGCCCCCCTCAGCCCCTGAAGCCGACTCCCTTGCTAACCAGCAACCCAGCTATCGCCTCAACATCTTCGGTTTCCCCGGCGCCCCCGGCTATCACAAGAACCTCGGCATCCTTGACCAACGCCTAGCCATAGAATGGGTCCGAGACAACATCCGCGCCTTCGGGGGCGACCCAAAGCGCATCTCTCTCTTCGGCCAGTCCGCCGGCGGCGGTTCGATCGACATGTACTCCTTCGCCTACGCTGACGACCCCATCGCCGCCGGCCTGGTTTTGGAATCTGGAACCACAGCCATCGGCACCTTCACGGCCGAAACTACCGCCGAGAGTTGGTACACTGTGACCTCCACGCTTGGCTGCGGTGACAACATCACCGTTCCCGCCACACAGATGGCCTGTATGCGCACAAAGTCTACAACATGCATCACCGCCGCCATCCCGCTGGTCAACCAAGCCTACGGCTCTGCTTTCTTCTGGCCCACCATCGACGAGGAGATCGCCTTCTCCG
>KV458992.1:0-11772 GCA_001662605.1 Pseudogymnoascus sp. 05NY08
GACCCTTAGGCTTACGCTTTACAGTGGAGGCGTTTGCCGTGGACGGTATCAACAACTTATATCCTAAGCTTGATTAACTTTGCACTCTTCTGGGACTTTGGAATCATGTATACTTTTATACGAAGAAATCTCCATTTCTTCCTTATAGTTTGGATTCTCTTCACAAAGTTGGGATGCACTCCATCGAATCCGAGGTGACCTTGAAGCACCGACGCGAGCGCATCGTCTGGTTCGGCCGTCAAAGTACGTAAGCGAGACGCCAAGCTGAGCAACGACGCTACCCTACAGCCAGTCAAGGTCCAGCCAGGCCCCTCAGGACAAGGGCCCAACGCGGGACGTCCCCCAACGCGCTACAGAGTGCATGCTAGTGCATGCATCATCCTTCCGTCTACGTACGTATTAGACAGCCACGGTAGCATTTACTAGTTCATTTTGGATCAGAACTAGATGCTCAGCTACCATGTCTTGCCAGCACAGACAACACTTACCCGATCTGGAAATGTTGCTGCCTCAGCCGTAAAAGCCATCGCTGCTACTTCGCCGCTACTTTCCGAAATATTGAATGGCCTAATATTGATTCTCACGACGACGTCCCATGCGGAGGTCTGACCCTGGCGGTGTGTCCCTTTCTGCGAGTGCGAGTCGTGCGCTTCCTTTACCCCAACTTGTTTTCTCGGGTTCCCCGCTACCACTATATTGAACTATTGAGGAACGGGTTGCGAAAAGCTTAGGTACTATTGAGCTAGAGTAGCCGACTTGGCTATGTTGGGATGACCATGTCTGCACCAGGCGTTCGATTCCAAGCTGAATCCCGGTAAATAGTAGCAAATCTGCAAAATCCTAGATATAAAAGTCTGCCGATCCCCATGGTCTTGGCTATCTCTTCCTCCTTCAGTTAGCAGCAGTGAGAAACTCGAAGATCGTTCACCTCAATAACTGCCTACCAAACCCCACTTCTCTGAAACTCCTTTTCGACATCATGAAGTACGCCCTCACGTTCGCAGCCGCCGTGCTGCCTCTTGTCGCAACCGCAACTCCTGCCCTTGTCAATGGCTGCACACCACTGGGCTGCTTCACAGACAGTGTCTCCGCCCGCGTCCTCGACATCAACTCTCAAGTCGCCAACGGCCCCAACGACCAGAGCCCTGAGGCCTGCACGGCGGCATGCATTGCCCTAGGCCTTGCCTACGCCGGCGTTGAATACGGCTTCGAGTGTTGGTGCGGCGCGTTCATCGACCATGGCCAAAGCCTGGCCTCGGACCCGTCCATCTGCGACTATCCCTGCACCGGAGCCCCAAGCGAGACCTGCGGCGGCTCTGACGCTATAAACATCTACGACTGCACGGCGGCCATACCACCCCCATTGATCTATAACGGCTGCCTCCCACTGGGCTGCTACACCGACTCGGTCTCCGCTCGCACCCTGGCCACCAACACCCAAGTCCAGGGCGGCCCCGGCAACCAGAGTCCCGAGGTCTGCACAGCGGCCTGTCTCGCAGCCGGCTTCAGATACGCTGGTACTGAGTACAGCAGCGAGTGCTGGTGCGGCAACGCTATCGAGAACAGCGGCGGCCCTGCTCCGGATCTCAACCAGCAGTGCCAGATGCCATGCAATGGCGACAGGAGCATCATGTGCGGTGGCCCCGACCGTCTGGATCTCTATGACTGTGGCTATACCTGCAGCAACCCCGGCACATGCAAAACCTACGTCATAATCGAAGATCCCTCCTGCGGCCCCTACAACGAGTGCTCGTGCGGCTTTGATGCCGATGGCAGGGCTGTTTGCATTGAGGGTGGCGATTGCACCGCCGTGTGCAACACGAATTCTGATTGTGGTGCGGGAATGGTCTGCGTGGCCGATAGTTGTTGCGGTTTCAACGCTTGCGCTACTCCATCTACCATCTGCGCCAATCCAGCGAGCGCGAGGGCGATGTTCCGTGGCAAGGCAAAGGGAAAGGCTAAGAGGGACTGCACCACCTTCCACTGCTGAGGAGGAAGAGCTGGGTTGCGTTGCAGTGGGACGCTCATCCTTGTTCTGTTCTGTCTGCGTTAGTCTACTCTCAATATTTTCAATTATACTTGGTTACCAGGATATAATGCATTAGTTGACGTGAGGCTCGCAGTACTGGGTTATAGCTTCAAAAGTTTATATGACATATGATCTAGAATTGTTCACGAGAACGATATGGTCAACTGTGCGTAGTGAAGAACATGAATCTCGATCATGACGGAAGCACAATGAGCGATTTTTTCCATGTCTCACAGTAAGCCATCTAAATCCTGTTCCTAACTCGTAGTTATCCCCGAACACGTCGTGATCGGGTTTTATTTGTATGGAGAAAATAAGGTGTGGTCCGTGCGCAAGCCAATCGGAGCACCTCACATATAATAAGGGCATAATCGTGGTGGCAAGCAAGTGCGCGCACTCAAATTGCGACCGTAAGTACCCAACCATAGTAATTTATATGTAAAGGTACCTAAAAATTCCATTCTACAAAATTATCACTTCCTCATTCCCACGCCCACTCCCACCCTCACTCCCACCCTCACTCCCACCCTCACTCGCACTCTCGTACTGGCTCTCAAAATCATCTTCTAGGTGATTAATTGGGTCTTCCAACTCCAGAGGAATAGGAAGGCCTAATTCAGTGAGCTGAGCCAGGCTTGTCTTCCGGGCTTGAAGCTGCTTCAGGGCTCGGTTTTCGGCCTGCTTCAGCTTCCGGGCTTCTGAAGCAGCGAGCTTCTGGGCTCGGTTTTCAGCTTGCTTCAGCTTCCGGGCTTCTGAAGCAGCGAGCTTCTGGGCCTGAAGCTCAGCTTTCTGGGCCTGAAGCTCGTGAGCTTCAGAAGCCCGGAGCTCACCTCCACGCTGGAGCCGGCCCCGGCCCCCCCGCTTCTTCTTCGAGTTCTTGACCTGCTGCCGAACAGCCTGTAGGTCGAGTTGCTGGAGCTGGCCAGTAGCTAGAACCTGGGCGGCCCCAGTAGCCCAGTTACTGTAGCTCTGCCGTGAGGGGCTACTAAAGGCCTCCGGAACCCGGTCTTTCCAGCGTTGTAGGCCCTGTTCCACGCCCTGGAACGTAGTAGGTATAGGCGTAATAGGCCGCAGTAGGGTAGGTGTAGTAGGCTCTATAGGCCCTGTAGGCCCTATAGGTGTAGGCTGCGAGTACATACGTAGCTTTTCGAGGGCTGTATTACAGCTAATAGGCTAGATTCCAGCTTTCTGAAACGCTGATTGTATAGTAGATTCCTTAAAGGTTTGCTCCCGTATTTGCGGGAGATCCCTCATAAATAGGGGTAGGTTGTAGGTAATGTCCATTTCTTGTATAGCACGTAACACAGCCTGCCGGTGCCAGTGCTTATATGGTTAGAATATTCCCACATCTAATGGCTGTAAAATGTGTGTAAGGTGACTAGGAAAGGCTAATAAGATAATGTAATGGTCCCGAGCCAGTGTGATAAAATCATAGCTTCTATAGCTCACATGAGAATCAAGGAGTAGAAGCTTAGGATTTCCTGGATCATGTAGAGCTATAAGCTGCACAAAGTGCTGTAACCAGTGTAGAGCAAGCTAGCTATTAGAATAGCCTGTTTCTAAGAGTAATACCAGCTCATTCCCATGGAGGTTTTCAGGGTACCATGATTCCATATGAATTTTACCTAGTACAACAAGTACAGGTTCAATCTTCTGTCCAGCTGCAGATACTGCCTCTATAATTATAATAGACGTATGATTCTCAGGGCTTGGAGTATAGAGCTGCTTTATAGCTCAGGGGACTATAACCTTCTCACCCCCTGGAATTCCAATCCTAAAACCAGTTTCATCCATATTCCAGATTGACTTTGGATTTATACCATGCTGTAGTACTAATTCTGTGTACTTTTCAAACCATTCAATAACAGCAGAAGGCTCTTAAGCTTGCGTACGCTGCTAAGCAATAGGCTTTATAGTGATAAAGTGGAAATCCTTAAGCTCTTTTTTTATAAGCCTCCTAAACCATCTCTGTGAGGGCGCTGGCAGTGGCTTCTATAGGTGGCATACTGCCTTATAAACTATATTCCTATTAGCTCCTAGGCCTAGGTAATACTGCTCTAAAATCCATTTCTTAAGGGCTTCTATTTGAGCTGTAGAAAGCACCCTATTCTGACCTCCGTGCGGCTTCCTTAGGGCTCCTCAGGTAGTTCTTGACCGTATACTTGACTTAGGAACCTTAAAAATCCAACTAGCAGTCCTTGTAGATTCAGAGGGGTTTGCTGCTAGCCAGTCACAGGCATTTGATAGAGGAGTCCCTTCCATTAAAAGAATTACATTTATTTACTATATAAAATTCTACGTAGGGGAATGCTGAGGGTTTTGGTAAGAAGTAGCGGTGAACATATGCAGGTTGCGAGTGCGCGCACTTGCTTGCCATTTTAAGCGAGTGCGCGCACTTGCTTGCCACCACGATTATGTTTTTACGCATGTTTTGCATTGGCAGGCACAGACCAGCCCAAAGACAACAGGCCAGCTAATCATTCATTTCTAGACTGTCTATAAATACAGATCTTTATTTTTTCTTCACTTCTAATCCCGTGTCAATATAAAATATTCCTATTAACCGCTTATTGTGGAATCTGCAATAAAATATTATGCCCAATATACATGTTGTGACCTAGTACCACTCTTCTCTCTAATCCCACAAAAAGGCCACCAAATCTACCAGATTTACCACATGTTCTTTTCCGGTACAACTCCCCATCACTACCATGACCGAGTGACTCGTCATCTAGAGTGTTAGACCATTCAACCTCCCCATCATCAAACCAATCCCCAGAATTACTCATGAACAACCGATATCCAAAGTCATAGAATCCATCAAAATTTGCAGCTGTAAAATTAGAAGCCAGCTCCAATACCATCCATTTATAATACTTAGTCTCCTCCATAGTTATAATAGACGGGTACATGTTAATTTTGGCATTTTGGAAGAAATCCGTGGTATCGTCTATGATTGTATTAGCTTCCACTGTTTGAGGTAATAGTGGTTGTCGAATTTCGACGGACTCTTCAATTAATATCGCACCGAGTCGAGGTCCTATAGAGAAATGATTGCTTTCCACTACCAGAGCATCCATTGTGCTTATCACGAGATAGTATAGTCCTTGTTAGAGAATTTTCAACCCAGAGAACTGGAAGCTTCCCATGACGAGAGGCTGAAAGAGCTCTCCTCTGAGAAGATGTGTAACATCACCTCCATCATCGCTGAATAGTGCCACGCTAGCCCAGATGTTTGGTTCGTCCTCGGGGAGCAACAGCCCTACAACGACGGGGGGAAACAGTTCTATGCCCGGCCGAGTGTGATCAGGCGGCTGCATTGACATGACGATTTGAGGGATTGGCATGGTCGCGCTGCATAGACTAGTTAATAGGTCTGGTTGCTGTTAAAGCGCACCACCATTCGTACATTCGCCGAAGGTGTCAGTTTCAAATTCTTGTGAAAGGTCCTGATCATCAGCAAGTAATTCTAATATACGCCTGTATTTAACAATATTGAAATTTCGTGCGATTTCTTGTACGAGTTTCTGAACTCTTTGTTTTTTCCAGTGTGAGGAGCTGCTCAACTTTGCTAAGAAGGTCAAAAGCCTATTAGAAAATAACTATTAGTGATATGTTGAGGGGTGCACAAAGTAGATGTTTAGGTTTGATTGCAATGACAAGAAAACTCACTTGTTGCTTTTCTAGTGGCCCGGCAATAAGCTTTGTCGATTCCACTGGGCTATTTAGCACGCTTGATGACGTGTTTAACTGGTCGAGCACTGCCGACAGGGCGTTCGTGAGAGAGACCGGATTAACATAGTCACATGCCTGGATACTGTTAATACGTGCTTTATTCCTGCTGTTTGGGCTTAATATCAAAAGAAGAGAAGACTTACTCCTTGCGATTCCAGCTCAGATGGTTCCGTCGTTGCATCGGTCGTTGCATCCAGCAGGGTATTCAGCGGGGTATTCAGCGAGGTATTCGGCGGGGGATTCAGCGGGGTATTCAGCATGCTATTTTGCAGGTCATTTGTTGGAGTTGTTGAAGCCATGATCGAAACAGAGGACTGTAGCAATTGGAGATATTATGATGCAATGCAAGATATATTGGTGTAATAAGGTTGAGGATGACCAAGAGACAGCAGAGGTGTGATATGATATCTGAGAATTGCGAAGCTCTTATATATTCCTCAGTTCTTCAGCCCACCCTGCTCTTATATATTCCTCAGTTCTTCAGCCCACCCTAAAGACCAACTTCCTGAAATTCATAGGGAGTTGAGGAAGCCAATCCAGCAACCACGGCTGCGGAGGTGGAAGAGGTGCATCATGCGAGCGATGCAGGGGAGAAGCACGTATCTGGCAAGGCTGATGCACCAGTAGAGTGAGAAATCAATCAATTGACCAATCCCCCTTACAAGCAGGCAATGGCCGGCGGGGTTGGGTAAGAGATCCTTCCTTGTTCACAAAAACCAGCAGCCCACGGTTGCAGTTCAATAATCAAGATGGTCTCATTATGCAAACGATGCGGGGGAAGCACATATCTGCATGATAATGTTAAGGGAGATGCTAGCGACATTGAAGCACCAATGCAGTTGTAGGGTAGGCAACCTATTAATAAGACAGTGATGGTGTTCGGGCCGTAAATATTATTAGAGTACAATGTTTTATGGTCCCAAAGGACATTCATGGAAGAATATGCACAATCTCAGCCCTGGGTTTATTATTATTAAGTAATAAAATGTATGTATTGCTGACCCCTTCTTGGTGCCTAAAAACTATGGTAAAATATATGTAGGATCACGTGAGTCACGTGACTATATTACAACACACCCTATTGAGTAATAAATGTTGTAATATGGTCACGTGGCTCACGTGACCCTATTATATTTTACCATAGTTTTTAGGTACTGAGAAGGGGTCAGTAATACATACATTTTATTACTTAATAGTTATGAGCCTAGGATATAGTATACCATTATATGCTGCTTTTGCTAGACTAATAGGTTGGTTGGCCACAACAAAAAATCACCATATAAACCTTATACTTTAAGTGACAATAAGCGACAAAAAGTGGCATTAGCACTTAAGATTAGACTCTTAAACACGTTACATAATAATAGCTATAGGGGGTCATCATAATACCTTCCTGCATAGAGTCTAGAAAGCTAAGGGGGTGTGTTGTAATATAACTAACTATAAGAACTACTATAGAAGTGGATTAATTCACTTTTACTAGTTCAACAGTTATGAGCCTAGGATATAGTGTATCATTATATACTACTTTCACTAGACTAATAGGGTGGTTAGCTATAATAAAAAATTACTAACGTATTTCACAAGCGAGTGGCCCACATAAGCAAGTGGCCCACGAAAACACCGAAATTGACTATTACTACCTACTACTACACCACCACCCTATATAATAACCCTTATTCAATTGCAATTGATTCCTAGCGCCTCTCGCACGTACAAGCATTATGCCCCATATCACCACATGTGCCACATCGCCGCTGTCGGCCTGTAGAACCCACCTGCTAAGTAGTCTCACTTGCCACCTCCGTACGGAGTTGAGCATTAACCTTAGCACTCTGAAGAATATCCTCTCCCTCTCGTACAGAGAGACTGCCCCCTTACATTATACGCCTCTTGCGCTTCCTTTCCCTCCTCTTTTTCTGTTTATTTGCAGCCTATAGAGCCTTAACTTCTGCCTTAAGTAGAACAGCAGAATGCATCATCATTTCTGCCCCTTTAACAAGGCAGCTAACAGCATTGTTAATTAAGGTAGGAGAGCTGTTCTGATGTCGTACGATGCAGTCCTTAATGTACTCTGTTTGAAAGTTAAGCTCCCGTATAGTTTAAGGAGTCTTTGAAGTCTAATTACCACTCTTAACTATAGGAGGAGTTAGAGTCCTTAAGCGTAGATTTAAGTAAGAGAGGACATTCTATAGCTCGTACGGAACTAGTCCTGTAGCTCAGAATCCGCTCTTAATATTCTACTCTGTAAATGTAGCTTTAAATGCTTCTTTAAATGCAGAGAGGAACTCAAGCTTTATGATATGATTTAGCTGGTTCCGTATAAAGGTTTTAATCTGCTTTCCGTACGAAAGCTTTAGTAGTGCAAAGCAGCTCACATCAAGAGGCTAAAGAATATGCAACGAGTGTGGTGGCATATAGAGGGTGATTATCTTCCGTTCTATACAGTAGTGTTGGAATTAAGCAGAGAGGTGGCTCTTATGTCTGTTAAGAATAAGAAGGCGATAGGTTCTGATCGTACAAGCATTTGTATGTTAATCAAAGTGCTAAATCCACTCGTACCTAATTAAATTTGACGTCCACCCATTCTCACTTAGTATAATCACCTAATCGTCTAGCAATTCTAAGTCCTTATACTAAGCTGAGAGGTGGTTCTGTGCCTTGAAAATAATGAACGGCAGGAGTGCCCATCTGTACGAATTGACACCTTAGATAATTAACACCCACTCTCTATTTCCTAGCTATATAGTCTTTAGACGGCTCTTTGCTTCTAAGCTTGTGACTACCTTTGCAGTAGCAATAACTCCTATTACAAAACCCGCTTTATCAAAGTTGTAAATATCCTGCTCTAAGATTCCGTATTTTGCAACTGTGTTTTGTACAAGAGAGAACCACCCTTAAATTATCTTTAGATCTTCACATTTTGCTCGTTTATAATCATACTTCTAACTAAACTTTGCTTTGATTTCTATACAACGCTTAATGAAGTTGGTAGTCTAGTTTATTCCAACAGGGCTCTCCCCTTGTTTAGAGAGTAGGAGATCTGCCATTTCTTGCACACCTTGCGGCTAGGGCGGAAATCCACGTGAATCTAGGTCGAGGATGTACTAAACGAGAGCTGACTCTTCGTACAGAGTCAAATTCTGCGAATTAGGGGTAGAGTTGCGTCAGGAAGTCATTCCTTTAATTCGTCAACGTAGTGTTGTTCAAGGGATATCGTACGATGCTGCAGCTACTTGAACACTACAAAACTGGCCTTGTTTAATTGCTTGGATAGCTAATAGTATTCTACCCTCTTTATTAGAGTATTGAGCTTGTGTTGGTGGTGGCATAGTTGACTGTAGTTAAGTTGACGCGTTTTAGTGTTTTCGTGGGCCACTTGCTTGTGTGGGCCACTCACTTGTGAAATACGTTATATAAACCTTATACTTTAAGTAACAATAAGCAACAAAAGTGGCATTAGCACTTAAGATTAGACTCTTAAGCATATTACATAACAATAGCTATAGGGGGTCATTATAATAACTTCCTACATAGAGTCTAGAAAGCTAAGGGGGTGTGTTGTAATATAACTAACTATAAGAACTACTATAGAAGTGGATTAATTCACTTTTACTAGTTTAACATAAAATGTCTATATTCCTAACCACTTCTTAGTGCCTAAAAACTATAGTAAAATATATATAGGGTTATATAAGCCACATAACTATATTACAACACACCCCCCTAGGCCCTAACTATATAGGGGAAGCATTATAAGGAGATATTGTTAGGTTCTCCTATAAGAGCTACCTAGCAAGCTACCTAGCAAGGCTATATAGGTATTACCCTTTAACTTCAGTCTAGTAAGCTTTATCCTTCCTTTATAATTAGCACCACTACACCTACTACTACACCCCCTACTAACTAACTAATTAATTAATTAATTAATATGCTAGATATTAGCAAAGTTTTAGAGGGCAACCTTAAGACAGTTTAAGTCTATAAGGACTTATGTAAAACCCTCTCTACCTACAACTTAGGCTCAGCTCCCTCCTTAGAGGATGAAGTTCTTATAGTAGTGAATTTAGCTTAGGGCTATAAGGGCCTAGGTGAGATAGTAGTAACCTACCCTTAAGAGCTTACTACTTAGTATATCTAGGCCTTAGGTAATACTACCACCCTAGAGTGTGTAAGGATGCCTCCTTATATAGGGTACATTTAGACCTATAAGGTAGCGCATAGCACTAACACTATAGGGTAGTAGTATAGGAGTTTAAGGGTTAGGGTAGATTTAGGCAACAGATAGGAGTAGATCTATAGGCACGCTAGGCTTAGCTAAGTTAGACCTAATATAGATACTTAAGGGGTAGGAAGCCTTACGCTCCTCCTTTATCTTTTTTATATCCTTTATAGTAGACCTATAGGATTACACCAACTCATATCTAACTTACACTCCTATATGCCACTTCTTGTAATATAGTGCCCTATGTCCTTATATTATACAAAAAAGATTACGCTTACTAGGGACAGCTGTACTTAAAGAATATCCTATACTAGAACGACTTAGGAGAACTACTAAATTACCACTAACTGCAACTTAGTGTCATTTTAGAGACAAGACCTAACGACTTTAAATAGCTATAATTCTAGAGATCTTATAAACAACTAGTAGATTAGGGTTTAATCCTATAGAGTAAGCTAGTAAAGCTGTTGACGTGTTAACGCCAAATAGGATATAAGATCCTAAAGAACCCCCTTATAGCATAGAGGTAATTGTGAACAAGAGTGCTAATAGCTATAAGTTACTAGAAGTTAGACTCTTTTATATCAACTGCAACTTAATACACCCCTAATACTAAGATGTTGTAAAAAACGACATAGAACCCCCTACTAGATAACAATAGTCAACTGCTACGAATGACAACTAGGTAGACTACTGCTGTAGGGACGACTACAGGGCTATCTAAGAGCCCCCTAGATTAAATCGTAAACCTTAAAAATGAGATGTAAGAGCTTAAAGTGATAATAGCCACCCTAGTAGCTAGCTAGACCTAAATACCGTTAACGCTGCTAATGGCAGTAGACACTCTAGTACCTACTGTTAAGGCTAACGAAAATGAACTGCTATTAGAGCTAATACGAAACACACCTAGCACCGTTCAACTATCACCTATAGGTACTACTAGATTACCTTTAATCTAAGTTCTACCCTAACTAAGCGTTAAAGGACATCTGTACTGTCCTAAGAAATCCACTATGTTAGAGCAAATCACACTACTAAGTGATAGCATTAAACATACCTTCCTATAATAGAGCGCTTCTATATAGGACCAACTTATAGTCAACAAAGACTATTACCCTACTAACGTGTTATAACGAGCGTTAATATAGGGCGCTACAACTAGCCTAGCTAAGAAATACCTAGAACCCTAATACCTATCTAATACACATGGGTTCTAGAGCGCTAACAAAATGATGGACCTATTAGGATTATATTACCTTACTAGTAACAAGACTAAACAGGCCTAGAATGAATTTAACAATATGTAAATAGGCAAGAAGGGCCACTCTTACAAGTCCTTCCTTAACTTTAAAGCCTGCTTTTAGAGCATAGCTATTACTAGACAACTATTACAATTAGAGTGGTTTTAGTATATATAGAACAAATTAACGCCTTAATTCTATAGCTGTATAGCAGTCATTAAGAACTAATAGAATGGTAACTACTAGGTTATAGTCTAAGAGCTCACTACATTTAATTAGGAACGCTAGAGGAATAACGAGTTAAGCTTTCTATCTATAGTGTTGAAGCTAAGCTTAGTAAGGTCTATAGACTAGCCTAAGTTGATCTCCCTGCTAGTGTTAAGACTAACCTAACCTATTACTACTTCTAGCCTTCCTCTGTTTAACTAGACCTAGTTCCCTACCTACGCAAAACCAGACATTATAGGGCGTGCCTAAGCTGCTGCTCTAGCTGCCACTAGCAACTGTTTTAAGTGCAGTAAGCCTAGCCACTTCTAGGACAA
>KV458993.1:0-20968 GCA_001662605.1 Pseudogymnoascus sp. 05NY08
ATCTTCATCTTCATCTTCATCTTCATCTTCATCTTCATCTTCATCTTCATCTTCATCTTCATCTTCATCTTCATCTTCATCTTCATCTTCATCTTCATCTTCATCTTCATCTTCATCTTCATCTTCATCTTCATCTTCGTCATCGTTGCGTCCTCTCAGCGCACCTTTCACCCACCAACACCATCACGCTCCCATGCCTCGCGCATATCTTCGAGTGCATTATACGTCAGGACTCTCTGAGCTTCCTCTGGCATTTCTTGGGCAAAGGCAACACCACCACCAAGGCCGACAATAGGCATTGTAGTCTTCGTTGTGTGCTGCATGTTCGCCGTAACCGATCTGTACAAGAGACGGATGGTAATCAGATATCAAAACAAGCCAAACGTCTCTCGTCTATAAGCGTTCGTACACCCTGCTCATTCCGAGTGTAGGCCCATGGTCACTTGCAGAGTACGGGAAACAAGACGCCGTGTTGTACATAAATTCTAAAAACAGTTTTGTACAAGGCTGGAAACTGGAGTCGGGGAGGCTGGAAACTTGGGAACGCAGGCATCACAAAACCCCGACTCCGAAGCCAGCGATTAACATTTGGGCTACTGGGGGAAAATTGACAAAACGCAGCACTAGCTTGCTCTTGTTTCTCATTATGCGTTTCCCGTCAACAATATTTTATGGTCTAACAGTCAGTTACTCCATCCAAAATTTGGGCGCATCTATATTTCTGTTTTCCAAGCGCTGCTTTTCGTTTTCGCAATTTCAGTATCCAGGACCGGAGTATTGTTTCCCTGTTACTGTGGTTGGTTGTGCCCGAATAACGAGAACAAAATTCTTGACACGTAGTTTCCGGTTCCCATTGCCTTGTCTTGGCATTTGCCTGCTGCCCAGCACTTTTGAAGCCCTTCAACAGTATATTGGCAGCAGCTTTGTGCTAAAGTGCAGTAGTTTATGTGCCGATAGCGAGTAGAATGAAAGTCAAGCTGACACAGTAGGAGTGGAGCCCGTGCACTGCTTCATGCTGGAAACCTGCTTCTGTCACTTTGTGGTTCACTGTAGGTCGTCAGGTTGTTTATAAAGGCTTGGAAAGTAATGCAGCATACATCAATCTTGAAGAACGCTGTTGCCTTCAGTTGCTGCTAGTGATGTGCAAAATATGCAGTTGGTTTGCTGCACCTAAGACATTGATGCAGGGCCAACACTCCTAGTGGTGCCACGATAAACGAACCCAGCCTCGCTCGGTGAGCGGAACGAGACGCCAGCCAGGTTCACCCAATTGCCTCTTATATCTCTCCTGAAAATGGCGTTGACCCGGTACGTTGTAGGGCTCAAGCAAACTCGCTCAATTTCAGCCTATGAAATCTCATTGTTTCTTATACTTCCGCCCAGTACATCATCAGTCTGCCTTGTAATAACCGGTCAAGATGCGCTACATTGGCACGTTTCCCTTTCAAGCATCAAGAGCATAAACGAGCCGCGTTGGGTTGCAAACATCTACACACTGCCACTCTCGTCTTTCGAGTAAGGCTATGAGATGGCCATCTCATATATTATAACCTTTGTCCTACCTAGACTATGAAATAGAAAGAGAACATTTCAAATCAAGACTCTATTACAATTATTCATGACAATCTATACTTTTCGTCTTCATGGGTTATTTCTTCCAAGGTGCCAAAGGGTTCAAGGAATCTTGTCTTAAACTCCGTACTTGCCCTCGTTTACAGACTAGACTGTCACCAACGCAGCAAGTGGCTGATACGTCACTAAACAAGTCACTTCAAACCTCACATAGCATCTGCCCAGTGGATCAAGTACTAGAGTTATCAACGAGCAATACAAACGCTACTTGTATAGTAAGCGAAGTACCAGAGCTACCAACAAACAATACAATGCCGTTGAACGAAGGACTAGTGAACATTCTTTGTGACGAGTCGCCTTCATTTAAGGGTATGAACCAAATCAAATAAAACTTGTTTTAAGACCAAGACTAAGAGTTATGGCCAGACCGTTGGTTAGGTCGTAAACTCCTCGACATTGCTATTGCTACTGTAGCTGCAAGATCGGTTTCTGCACAAGCTTCGGAGAAAGTGGTCAAGGTATGCCCTAGTCATCTCAATATTGATTCATGCATTGTGGTATACTTTTATGTCTAACTTGACTAACTTGCATTAGGATTTATACCAAGACATGAAAGCCGCTTTTCCATATGACAATTGCTTCAGAGAATTACCTGGTAGAAGAGAAGCTGAACCAGAAGACCCTGATTACTGCTATCTTCTTGAGAGCTTGCTAGGTCACATTTACCTCCGGGGACAAGACGATGCCCCAGGCATTGTATCTATTTTAGAACGGAATGTCAGAGACCCTCGTCGATCCCAGGACGAAAAGTACCTAAAAAGCCCGCCATTACCACCACAGATTAGCCAAGTCACTCAAGAGGAACGAATCTTAGATAATGCTTCTAATGGTATGGCTACAGAGGTAGGGTCTGTCTTTGGTTCAAACCAATATATTGGAAGCATCCCAAAGTTTACCCCACCTCAAGAAGTCAGTAACGGAAACGTGAGGCAGCTTCAAGAGCATGCCGATCTGGGAGATCTAGCGATATATACAGTGTTTTTCGAGGAGCATGGTACAATCAAAGGTACCAAGCCATCATATACGTGGCGCCAAACCCAATTAAAGCCTACAAGCAGGTTTCTGTTCACAGTCACCTTTGAAGGGGTAGAGGTTGCTGGGTTGGAATGCAGTTCAAAGCAGAACGCAAAGCATGAGGCTTCAAAAGCTCTTTGGGAAGAACTGCATCTAAGAAAACAGTTGTAGATATCTAGGGTTACTTTATGTTGGGTTTATGCTTAGTTTTGTATGTTAATTTGTGGTTTTATTATTCCAAAGTTTGTGAAACTTTTACCCTTACAGGATAAAATAAGTTGGTTCCTGCTTAGGAAGTTGTACTTCGGATTTATCGACTTCGGAGGTAGCCTAGCAGGCCTTCAACAACGACGACTTAACTAGCGCAATGAATCGTTTACCAATAGAAATTCTGGCTAAAATAGCATCGCAGTTGAAGGCATTCCAAAAGAAACGAATAGGCCCAGGCAGATTGAGACTCGCGCCCTTCTTGACAATCAATAGGACATGGCAGGTGGTGATTGAGCGCGAGATATTTCGCCATATAGGCGTCGACACAGACAGCCTCCCCCAGCTCACACCGATTCTCAGCGGTTCAGCGGGTGATCGACGCATCCGCTTAATACAGAAACTAGAGTTTCATTATCTTCGTAACCTGGTGCCTTTCCTAACTCCTACCCAGCTCAGTGAGCTAAGAGAGCAGCAACGGCAGGCAAACGAGTCCTTTTCTGAAAGCATGAAGGCACTGTTCGGTCATCTCAAGGGCTGGGAGGAGAGATTGGATGCGAGTAGGACAGTGGCCGCGGGTCAGCACCAAATGCGTCTCCTTCTGGGAAAAGAATTCCGCCAGAAGGAGGCGGTCCCGCCGATGCCGCCTTCTCATACAGAGGATATTGTAGTTCCGCCCTTGCCGGCACAGTCGCCGGCAAATGTGCCACTGGAGGCCCCCGGCCGACATTTTGCAAGGAGGCCATAGTTAGGTCATGCTCCAGAGCCAGTTCTGGCCCGCCCCCTCTGTTGATGTGCGATATTTTGGCGAAGAGAAGCTGCCAGAACTTAGTATCGTGTCTTAGATGATATTATACGAAAATCACGGCATCCGTCCGGATAGTCTGATGCAGATTCTCTCCCAGATGAAGTGTTTAGATCACTTTCAGGGGAATATTTTTGGTGAGATAAAGAATTTGGATCGTACTCGTGAATACCGACAAGGTTTGTGACTATAGGTGTCTCTCATCAGACATATGTACTTTTCGGTTCGGGTCCTGACTTCCTCAGTTTTAGCTCAATCTCTGCACCCTCTGCCAGGATCGCTCGGTCTATTCTTCTGTGAGTTTCAGCCCTCGGATCCCGAGCCGCGGACATCGTATTCAGTACTTGTTGGTAAGTGTCTTTATACTTTTGGCATAATTGAAATTGATACACGTCTAACGAGAATCGAAGCTAGTGGTTGCCAGCTGTCAGACTATGCCCGTCTCTGTGTCGTCAAACCGCCGCAAGAATCTATAGAATACTGGTCGAGGATTTCTCGGTTGCAGGAGGCGTTAGTGGACCCGTGAAGCTTGCGGGAGGTGCAGCTTGCAGTAGCCGCAGTGCGCTCATCATGAAATTCAGTGCGACGGATAAGAGTGCAATTTACTCTTGAACAAGCTAGGCAAGACAGGAGGGTACATTCTGTTGTTTGTTGTCGATGTTGTTACCTTCGCGAATTGGAATCCAGCGTCGCTGATGAAACAGAGTTCTCCCGTTCCAAGCATTAGCCACTATTAAGCCATACAGCGTCAGCCATGATCCTGATCAGCTTGGCTTCCGTGGCGGCCCTTCGAACAGAAGATAGACAGGTACCCAAGCCAGCCAACCATCTCCTGTTTCTGTGAATCCAATATCACGATCGAAGATACAGGATGCAGCCATTCGAGAGGCCCGAGGCGGATTTCAGAACTCGACCAACAATTTCGCGTTTCCAGGAAGCCGCTGTCGTGATCGCATACACAGGATGCAGCCATTCGAGAGGCCCTAGACAGATTTCTGTAACCAGCCAACCATCCCCCGTTTCCATGAGGCTGTTATCGTGATCCTAGACAAAGAATGCGGGCTTTCGGCAGGCCCTAGGCAGATTTGAGTATCGACCAACCGTTTCGCGTTTTTTATGGGCTTTCAGGCCGCTACAAATGGAGAAGTGCAGAGGTCAGCCTCAGCTGCCTAATCGTTTGTGCTCTGTAAGTGCGCTCAAAAATCTATCATTTCCGAGCGCAGGGGCTATGGCGACACAAAGGACGGGAAGCAGGAAACCGTGTTAGACGGGCTAATGACCACCCACAGTGGGCGGGGAGCAAGGGGCTGTGTTGTGCATTGGTCTTTTGTACTAACGAGAAACTGGGCTCAGGAAGTGGAGAATGATAAAACCCGACTCCGAAGCCAGGCATCAACTTTTAGGTTACTAGCTCCGGAAAAACTGACGAGAAGCAGGCAGCACCAGTTCTTGTAACCCGTTACAGACCGGCGGTTTGGAACCGTCGGTCCCCCGTGACGCACGCTACCTGCATTTGTGAATATACCTCCGCACAAGCATACAAACTGCCACGGCGATCCTTCTTCTTTCACAACTGCTGCGGAAATGACATAGGCGAAGACCTGGGGAATGAGGGGAAACCCCAGATGCCACTGGCAATAGTTGCTGATCCTGAATCATTCAAGGATGACCGGTGCTGGCGACCCCGCGATTCGCCCATGGATAGTCGTACAACGTTACGCCATCACCGTTAGAGCTGCATTGAAGCTGCAATATGAGAGAGTGCGGGGTCAAAATGTAGTTCCTCGGAGGCCAAATTGCAGAAATTTGGTCCCCGATGATTTGCCCTTTGGCTACAGATTCAGTATAACGTTAGACTCTCCGGTTCCACCTTGTCAGGCTAGAAACCAACTTTGGATGTATTTCGATGAAAAGCTTTGGCCGTGGGGGTTGGTGGGATAAAATGTCTCTGGAGAAGCTCGGAGAGTGGGAAGCCCTGTCTCAGTCCGCGTCTTCCTAAGACATTGCATCGAAGGAAGAGGGCCACCGCGTGTGTCCGAGAACTCGACATGTTTCCGAGCACTCTGACCTGCCCCTCTCATTTTTTGATCTGCAATATCATCCTGGTGAGTTGGTGTCACTCGCCATGTCGGTGAGGTAGCTAGCCTTGGCTGCTTGCTGCCAGCAGAATCCCTGCTAATCTTATAAAATTTAAATTTATAAATGCTCTAAGCAATTACCTATAGCTGGTATCTAAACGTTGGGGCCCTGTCTCCCATCTCACTTAACTGTTGATCTGTATGTTCGCTCCCATCATTGTGCAAAGCATCTCTCTTCTCATTAATCCGCATATAACTATATCTCAACGCGGCTAAAGCAATCATCCCAATAACACAGAACATGAGTTCGAGCCCGTGGCCTAGCAGGAACTTAGGAGAATCGACTTTGCGGTAGAAGTTCGAGGCCATTGCGCCTCCTAAATTTCCAGCGCCAATGTGTAACGCCATACCGGCTGCACGCTTGTAGGAACCGGCGAGATTGTTGGACATCCAAGTAATGTTTCCTGGGAAGGCTGGGTAGATTCCACAGGTGGCTATGAAAACGCCGGCGTAGACGACGCCAGGGACAGTGCCTGCTGCGGATCCAGCGATGGCCATAATAAAACCGACGAGGATTGCACACATCGGAAAGAAGACGTATGGCGAGCGGCTCCTCCCTGCTTTTGCGGCCTTGTCCGAGAAGTAGCAGACCACCAATGTCACGACGGCCGCTGTGATGTAAATCGGTATTGTGAGCAGTTGAGCAATTGTCGCAGTGTAACCCAATTGAGAAATGATGGTAGGCAGGAAGAGGCTGATTCCGTAGAGGGGGCAGACAATACCCCAGTACATCAGAATTCCGAGATATAGCTGCCAATCAGTCATAGCCTGGATAACATATTTCCACTTGAACTTGTCATCCTCAGCAATCATCCTGTCAGAGCGATTAGATCCTTGGTACTTGAGACGATGAGCAGCCCAAGCTCTCTCCTCCGGCGTTAAGAACGAAGCAGTTTCTGGGAAATCATGGAGCAGAAAGAAAGCGGTAATAGCGACAACGACGGTAAGGAGGCCCTCGAGGATAAAAATCCATCTCCAGCCCTCGTATCCGCCAACGCCGTTCATCTTAACGATGAGATAAGCAAGAAGCCCAGAGAAAGCTCCAGCCATCGAAGCCGCACTGAAGAAGAGACCCTGTCGAAGAGCCATTTCGTTCGTGCAGTACCACATTGTCAGGTAGTACGCCACACCAGGGTAGAGACCAGCTTCGGTTACGCCAAGAAAGATGCGGATGACGACTAACGCGTGGTAATTCTGGACGACTCCTAGACACACGGTGCAGGTTCCCCAGGCGATCATAATGGAAGGCAGCCAGATCTAGGAATACATTAGATCTGAGTTATCTAGAAAAGAGAGAAGACTCACAGATGGGCGGAGGCGTTTGAGAAGAAGATTTGAAGGGACCTCGAAGGCGCAGTATGTTAGAAAGAAGCTGTTTCAAATCATTAGATCGTGCGTCTTAAACTTTCATACGGGGCAACCAGCAACTCACACAGTCGACGCAATATTGTATCCGTTATCTGATAGATGAAGGTCTTTGGTGAGGCCTTGAATTTTCGCATTGCCAATATTTCCACGATCAAGAAAAGCCAGCAAATACAAGACTGCTAGAGCTGGAATGAGTCTGACGTCCATCTTTCTTAGCGTCTTCTTCTCATCAATCCCCGAGAAATCGGCATCGTGTCCCTCAGAATTTAAATCATGCTCAAGCTCTTTCACGACGGCATCTTCTTGGCCAACAGAAACAGGCTTATCAGTTAGAGTCGACATTTTGAGAGAATCAGGAGTGGATACATGAAAAACTGCACAGTCTTGGTGACTTCAGATTTGAACAACACAATACTCGACGACAATCAAAACAATGAAGATACTAATCCAAAGTAGTGAAGGATATTTAAGTAACTATTTAATTGGAAGCTTATCTCTCTACGTATTTTAATGCTTATATATCCTTGTAGAGTCTTGCTCTGCCTATCCCACGACTTGGGAAAACCCCGCATCTCGGATCCGACCCCGCATATCATAGTACCCCTGTCCCCCCGCGATCATCCCGCGTCTGACCACACAGGGAAAGTAAACAGTCATCAACGCTGACTGACTACCTAGTCAGCGTTGATGATATCGCGGGGGGACAGGGGTACTATGATATGCGGGGTCGGATCCGAGATGCGGGGTTTTTGCTATAGAGACTATTGTAGTTGATGCAGAGTCTTGGCTCGGATCCGATAATTGGGATGAAAATGCGAGTCGGAATAGTTACATGAAGATCGTTCTACACAAATAGTACGGATCGGATCCGACTTCAACCATTAATAAGGATCCGACTCAACCAGTATACCGCTTTCAGATGGGCCCCCCACTCTACGTCTAACCCCGCTACCATGGATGCCAACTAGATCCACTGTGGCAAGCAACTCGCTCCAGTTGCGATGCGTGCCGGCAATCTTGAGCGGCATGTAACCTGTGCGAGGGCATTCAAGCACGGATATTACCAGTTCTAGCAGTGTGTCCAAGGTGTGCAAACCGTAATAAGCGCCGTAGCTTTGAGGTAGGTAGTCCACCTCTGGATTAACTCCATTCTGTCTCCTTTCTGTTTAAAATTCTCGCTAACGAGGCTAACACGGTGATTGCTCTATAGTGGACAAAGAGAGGCTCGAATGATCGGGCTTTGTTTCTGTTTGCCGGGATCTGTTCATCACTGCGGGGGGCCTTTTCCAATATCCAATTGTTCGATTCGGTCATGATTCCTAGCCTACGAAGTCCTACACTTAGATCTTCTGCTAGGAGAAATACAAACTATCTACAGCTCTGGCCCGGGAATTTCCCTATGTATAACTGATAGTCGAGCCTGTTCCTTTGCATTTCTGACTGATTTTGAAGTTTGTGGGAGCAGATCTAGGGTCCGAAGCAAGGTCGACTGGAGATTCTCTAAGGTACCGAGGTCCAGTTTGCCAGTTTCATAGTCTCGCTCAATCCCCAGCCACAGAAGTCGTACGGCTGCGACTACGTGATGGGGATAGGGGTCAATTGCAACGAGTGGAACTGTGACAAAGGTGTCTTCCGTCTCCCCCTTTCGCCGAGGTATAACAAAATGATTGCTGAGCCCGAACACCAGGCAGTTCATAGTACTGCCTTCAGCTTCCGATCTTGTAATTATCAGCCGATCTAATATATCTGTCCGTCCTGCAGTTTCAATGGCGTCAATCATGATTAAAATGCACAGATGGTAATGTAACATCACTTCGTCTTCAGTTGGACAGCAAGAGTTAGTACAATTATCCTGTGGCAGATGATCTTGATGCAAGAGCTGTGTAGTAGGGAAGAACTCACACCAGCGAAGCTTTGTATGCTGAGAAAGAAACTGAATGCGTCTCTCGCAAGCTACCAGGAGGGGGCGATAGGTCATATTGAACTGCTTTATCGCATCGACAGCGCTCGTATATACACGGTGAACGGCATCTTCCTCGTGACCTTCTCGAAGGGCTTCCTTCAAAACAGCAGCCACCTTCCAAACACGTAGTTTCCATGCTGATGCGGCTGCGATGATTCGGTTGGCATTTTCTTCTGTAACAATTACCCCACGAAGTCGCCAGTCCTCTGTCTGGTTGTGGAAAATATCTGTGCACGTCTTAACTAGGCGCCATGATGATTCTGACTCCCACCCCAGAAGCCCTGACGAAAGCAAAGATTTAGTGTTGAAGGTCAGTGAAGAAGAAGTATCATAAGTAAGCGCGGCCCAATAAATAATGCTCTCCATACTCATAAAATCAATCTGGAACTGATCCAGACTAGTCATAATTGCTACCCGGTCTGAAATTGGGCAGACCTTCGAGCCGTTGAACTCAAGGCTCCTTTGTCGGGCACGTAGGTGCTGTACATGTTGTAGAGCAGCTTGGACACAGAACTGAGCTGGAATGCCGCTATCTTCCTCCTCTTCTGATACTCCTGCTGGTATCGGGACCATAGCAAAAAGAAACAGACACAGCATCGACCGATAGCATGGCCGATTGATAATTTTTATCAGGTCCTTCCGTAGGCCTCGCCAGAGACTCTCGATCAGCTCAGTCTGTGCCGCCTTGTGCAATGGTGACTCAAACGTTAGAGGTAACCATCGAGCGGAAAATGTTTGAATTGCTTGATTCAGACAGTGATCAATTTGCCGCTCCTTCTTAACCTCGGCTTGAGTTGGGGCCTGGTCACTAGCAACGTCATTTTCTTGAGCTTCTAAATCCTTCATCCATTGATCGAATTGCCTACAAAGAGAAGAAATACTAATGGACAATGCAAGCGGTGTCCGCTCGCTAGAACCATTTTCCAAGTGCCTATGCTCCCCAAAACTGACACGTCATTAGCCTTCCCTCAAAGGCGGAGATATCCTCCCTACTTACACAAATGGACAACTATAATTCCCTAACCAGGAACCGAAGACCGCCTCAAAAACATCTTCATACATAGTATATAGCCAGTCCGCTATATCCGTGTTCACAGCTGGTGCGGGCGTAAATGGTGTAGGAGATCCGTACCAGTTGTCGTCGGAGGCATCTTCTTCCTCTCTAGGTCTCGTATTGTTAGCAAGGTTCCGACTGCAATCATTAAGAGTCGATTAATTTACCTCTCAGAAGGAGACCCAAGCATAGAATTTTGTTGTCTATGAATCATGCTCCCTTCAACAACTTGGATAGGTGAAGAATCCGTTGGCGGTGACGAACGCTGATCCCTGCGATTAGAAATCAAAGTCCGATTATTTGACGAAGCAGCGGCTCTCTCCATCCACTGAAGCTCAATTTGCACGTTAACATGTTGGTAAAAGTCGTCATTAGGGGGAAAGACAAAATGGAATTAACCCGCAGATGGTCTCCTACCTCAAAGCTACAACGTCGATTGCGGTTTGCGCACCTCGTGCATGCGGCCAGACCTGTGGCTGAACGTCCTCGTACTGCGTCACATGCCACGCGAGATTTTCGACATGCATCGCAACTCGAAAATTGCTTGCGACGGTGAATCAGACCAGCATTCATGACAATGGAGCTGGATGTATAGCAATAGTTGGTTTGGAAGGCAGTGCAAGTGTTTGGTCATTAATAGCAGGTTGGTTTGATCCGCAAACTGGACACAGAGGACTAACGTCGATGAGGGCGCCATCCAACCCCGCGTTCTAGCCTAATTGAGCAGAACCAAGGCAACAATCTTTCGGAATATTCTCATGTAACAATTATACGAACACCATAAACATGCCCTTTTCGCAGTAAACTAGCGCGGTGCATGTAGGAATACAGCAAGGTTATATTTAACAAAATCAGAGTCTATGCTTCTGGTCGAGAGTCCCCGTATAATTGTAAAAACCCCGTCCACTTTTTATTCCTAAATGACCGTTCTGGATCATTTTATGGACATAATCTCGTGGCTCAGGAGGGATGCCGATCCGTGAGTCTGCATAATGATTTTCAATGTCCAGCACGACATCTAATCCAACAATATCCATGAGCTCACACGGCCCCTTTGGCGTCTTCAAGACATCTTTGAAAATGGCATCGATCTCTTGTGGCGATCCAACGCCCTCGGAGAGAGTGAGAAGAGTTTCACGTTTGATGGCGGCCCAAATCCTAGACCATGGCGCAATTCAGCCTTTGGTCGCGATTGCAAGAATACATAGGGGCGTACCTGTTGTATATATAGCCTATGGAGCTTTGTTTAACATGGAATGGTGAAAATCCATGAGCCTTACATTGCTCCAAGAGCAGAGCGATGAGTGAAGGATCTGTTTCGTTGTGGCCCATAATTTCAATTGCTAGCAAAGGAAGTTTAATGAAACAAGATCGTATGATGCAATATACAGCATAAATGCATACCTGTGGTCTCTGGCGGCCAGTCTAATAATTTCTCCTAATTAGCTCTGCCCTTAGAATTATGTCAGAAAAGGCCACCTACAACAGTGTGCGCTCAATGCCCTCTTCTTATGACGCAAATTTACCCCATCCAAGATCTCTGAAATCCCGTAGCTGCTGGAATTGGATGCAATAATTGTGCCTTCGGGAGCAAATTTATCAAGCTGAATGATTATTTTTCGCTTTAATGCCAAGTTCTCCGGCACACACTATTCCCAGTATATATTGTTAGGCATTTGCTTTCTCTCCTCTTAGAGCTAGGTCATACCTCAACAACTAACCATGCGTCTTTTAACCAGGACTCTAACGAATTTGGTGTTGATGCCATGATCTCCCCCCAGTTTGAGTCATCGCTAGTTGATTTAGCACGAAGTTGCTGGATATACAGCAGAGCTTCATGCTGCTTTCGTTCCTCTAGGTCGACCAAGTGAACAGGACTACCTCTGCTTGACCACTTTGAGGCATTCGCACGTTAGCGTCGGTGTACCAGCGAATTTATTACGGCGACACGCCCCTAGTTCTTACCATGTAAGCCAGTCGCCGGCCCTGAGCACCGGCACCGATGACGACAACCGTCCGCGGAAGAGCTCTGGATACTTCCATTAATATAGTCTCGTGTGGAGTCAATGATATGATGTCGTTTCAAAGGCGGTGCCCATAAGGTTGATCAGGCCTGACGCCGTGTTTTATACTATCGAGTCTCTGGCGAGGGCAATAGAATGTTAGTGTCAAGTTCTTAGTTTGCAGGCCTAAATACAAAATAGCCAACCTTACGCTAATTGAGATCGAACTTCTAGCTTAATGATGGTAGAAATAGTGGCTCCCCTCCTGCATCCTCGGATCCGTCCTTTCAGGCGGCTCTCTCAGCCCTATAGGAGTGTTTACGAGGGAGATACAGGACTGATCCGTAACACTCACATGTTTACTTGCGGAAGTAACAGACGCATGGCGGTGGCTTACTCTTGTCTCACTCATAAGTTGACACTACTCTCTAATGTCAGGTAGCTTGGCTGATCGGCTAAACAAATCGGATCCGGTGAATCGGATCCGCCGCAAGTCCAAAAACCTACCAAGTTTAAGAGCTGCATCTCTTGTTACTAAAAAGCTCTCTAAGCTCTCTAACGTTAATTCTGGAAGCTGTTGCCTAATTTGCAAAGGGGGGGAGAGGTGTTAGACACTAACTTGCTATTTTAAAGTTAGAGAGCTAGATCCTCCGGGGGGAGATGGATGCTCTTACTGTTTCCCCCCTGAATGATTGTAGTCGGGATGTTTTCTTGCAATGGTGGAGCATGGACACAGACTACCGATGTTGAAGGCGAGGTCAATGGGCTCTTGACGTATGATTGTAGAATCCTTAGGACGGACGTCAAGCAGCGGAAGACGGATATTCAGAATCTGTATGACGCTGCTGAAGCCCGAGGCACCACTGGAGGCACAGATTTTTGGGCCTAAAGATAATTACACTGCGCCATATGGCTTATTAATCTCAGTGTATTCGTTCGAACCTGAAAATATATATATGGTTTCGAGGATCACGACTACTTGGTATCTTGTTGGCATTGGTGACCACCCACAGTGACGGAAAGCGAGAAGCCGTGTTGTGCATAATTCTAAAAACAGTCTTTTGTGCCAACGAGAAACTAGGCTCAGGAAGTGGAGAATGATAAAACCCGACTCTAAAGCCAGGCATCAACTTTTAAGTTACTAGCTCCGGAAAAACTGAACGAAAAGCAGCACTGGTTCTTGTAACCTGTTAGGGATTTCCCGTTCAAAGCCTTTGATGGTCTAACGGTTATTTAGACCGTCCATAGTCTGGGTGCATCCCGTTGTGTGTATCCTAAATGCTGCTTTTAGGTTCTGCAATTTCAGTTCCCAGGATGGGAGGTTTATTTTCCCGTTTGCCACGGGTTGTGCGGAGTAACGAGATCTAAATTTCCGACGGCAGTTTACGGGGACTGGAAATCTATTTTCTAGTCCTTAGAATTATTCACTTATACATTCGCCGTTTCCTAAACCCACGAAACTGTTTCCTTAATCTTGAATGTATTAGCCTCACTGTGCATATTGTTGAAGTCATTGCCTTGCCCCTTTATCACAGGTGCTAAGGCGTTAAATATCAAATCTTTCTTATAGGCATTCCTTTAATTATTTGATGGTCTGGTTGATCTCTACATAATAGACTGTAAATTGACAAGTGCTATCTTCACTTTCTAAAACAATAACTACCTGCCTAGCTTTTGAAGTAATCTAGCGAGACCTTTTTGGGTCTCTACTGTGTGTGGGTGCTCCTTACCAAGTACCTTATCCATTAGCTGGAGCGCCTGCTGCTGCATCGCCTCTGCCTCTTGATACTTCTCTTGGCTCTCAAATACTTGAGCAAGACTGTCCATACTCGTAAGTGTATCAGGGTGCTCTTTACCAAGTATCTTCTCCCTAAGCTGTAGAACTTGCCGCTGCATTGCCTCTGCCTCTTGATACTTCCCTTGGCTCTTAAACACCTGGGCAAGGTTGTCCATACTTGTAAGTGTATTAGGGTGCTCTTTGCCAAGTATATTCTCCCTAAGCTGGAGCGCCTGCCGATGCATCACCTCTGCCGTCTGATATTTTCCTTGGCTCTTAAGCGCCACGGCAAGATTGTTCATACTTGTAAGTGTATTAGGGTGGTCTTTACCAAGCGCCTTATCTATTAGCTGCAGCGCCTGCCGATGCATCAACTCTGCCTTCTGATACTTCTCTTGGCTCTCAAATACTTGGGCAAGACTGTCCATACTCGTAAGTGTATCAGGGTGCTCTTTACCAAGTATCTTCTCCCTAAGCTGTAGAACTTGCCGCTGCATTGCCTCTGCCTCTTGATATTTCCCTTGGCTCTTAAGCACCTTGGCAAGATTGTCCATACTCGTAAGTGTATCAGGGTGCTCTTTACCAAGTATTTTCTCCCTAAGCTGTAGAACTTGCTGTTGCATTGCCTCTGCTTCTGTATATTTCCCCTGGCTCCTAAGCACATATGCAATGCTGTTCATACTATCAAGTGTGGATGGATCCTTTTGTCCTAGGATTTTGCTCCTTATAGTAAATGCTCCCACAATTGAGTTCTCAGCGGATCCATATCGACCCTGAGTCATCTCATACTCTCCGACCCGATGCAAGATTTGTGCTTGCTGGATCTGTCGATATGGGTCTCGCAAGCGGTATTCAAGAACAACGTAGGCGTGGGGTAGTAGCTCAGCGCATATTTTCCAATTTTCAAAAATGGCTTGAGGAAAAACTTCATAAACTCGCTCAACTGACTTTTCTATCCACGCTGTAAGATTCCCTTCATCTTCTAGCAGTTTCCTAGCGGCTAGCTGTATAAGTCGATGCATGGTAAAGTAGTGATTAACGTGATGAATTTCGGAGTTGGCGACAAGGCTGTATGCTATCAAAATTCGTATAGCTTTAATAAAGCTGGAATGATTCTCAGACAGTGGGGATATGAGATACTCTGGAATGTCCTGGCGATCGAGGAGACTCATAAGATATAGTAAATCCAAAGCTTTGGCATTTTGTCGTCTAATTTGATGAAAAGAAATAGCGAATGTCCCAAAGATTGAATTTGGCATTAAGGGGTCTCTTCTCAAATCATCCATCTCCATCTTTAACAAGGAGCTACCCGAAAGCCCCTCATTAAATAATTCTAGATATTTAGATGCGGTAATAGAGCTCTGGGAGATGAAGGCCGCGGCTTGAGTGATTGCAAGTGGAAAGAAGTCTAAAGCTGTAACCAACGTATGGATCGGCTCTTCTTCCTCTTTATAACCAAGGCTTTGCTGTAACAACTCCATAGATTCACCCAAACTAAGAGGTTCAAGTGTAATGGTATTCGATGGGCGGCTTAGCAGTAGAGCGATTCGTCGGTCTCTGGTAGTGATGATGATCTGACCTCCCCTCACATTAGGTATTTCCTGTCTCGCTCGCACTGGTAAATAATATAGAACTTCGGCATCATCAAGGCTGTCGATTACGAGTAGCCAATGGCTACTCGTGTTCGATAGCCACTCAAAAACCAATCGCACAATATCGCAGCCAACCTTGTCCTGGTTAGGTACTTTGGCAGCTTTCGCAATGTCGTTGAAAGATTGCTCGAGGCGAGCTTTATTCTGTGCAGAAGCCCAAAATACCGACAGGGCCGGGTACTGATCTACTACTCGATAAACATATTCAAGGGCAACCTGAGATTTGCTAGATGTTGTTAGTTATAGTTTGTCCTGTAGCTATGGGAAATTATGATAAAAAACGTACCCGACGCCTCCAAGTCCGACTAGAGCAATTGGCTGGTCGACCTGCCATTTTACCAAATGCGTAATGTTCTCCAGGATTGATTCTCTTCCAACAAAATATCTGCTTCTTGAAAACGGTACCAGAAACGTGGACAATTGTTCGGAATTGGCAGCGTTAGGCTCCTGGTCTCCATATAGTAGCTGGATTATGACCTTATGTTTATGCAGGCGTGCAAGGGAATATGGCGTAGCTCCACTATTAGATTTCAATTCTAGATCAGCGTTGTGATCCAAAAGTACTCTGGCGGCGTCAACGTGTCCATTCTCTGCAACCAGCATTAAAGGTGTCCTGCCCAAGTTATCTTTCGAATCGACATCAGCGCCAGCATCTAAAAGCAAATTGATAGATTCAGCATGGCCCAGGAGTGCCGCGATGTGAACAGCAGAACGATTCTGATCATCTCTGCTGTCAGGCTGCGCACCAGCATCTAATAACCAGCGCACTTGAGATACGTTCCCATCTCCTGCCGCAACGTGCAGAGCAATATTTGTGCTAGATCCTACTCCAGTTACTAAGCTGTCAGTCTTGTTGGCTAGAGGCTGAGAATCCAAAGATGAGTCAATTAGTCTCGAATCTGTGGGTATTGGGACATCTGTGGCATATAGAGCCAAATATGCATATATATCCAACTGACCCTCAGTAGCTGCAACATCTAGCGCAGAAGAAGCATTTAAGTCGCTTGTAGTGTCGACTGCAGCTCCTACCGCGACCAGGGCTTTTACTGCTATAAAAGAGCGGGCTTTTACAGCTGCCACAAGGGCGGTCGTTATAAACTTCGGCATAAAGAGAGTTTCTCGTTCAGAAAGACGAATACTCGGCTGATGAGACCAGAACTGAGGCCACCGCTTTGGATCAAGAATTGTAATTCGTTGTTTGTTTGGCCTCTGCTTGCAATCTAAGAGTATCTGGCTAGCCCATGATGCAATAAGATAGCGGGCTAATTGATTAGTCCCAACTATGTTGATTATTTGCTCCAGGTCATCTAGGTCTCTTTGCGAGATAAGGTGATACGGTAGAAAAGTAAAGACGTAGTTTAGCAGCGGTAAACTCTCAATATGATGAACAAAGCATTCGTAATCTTCCATGTCCCATGTTGTGGCTTGCTTTAGTCCAACTAGATGTACGAAACTCCCTTCAGATAAGGAAAGAAGGTAGCGCGAACAAGATTTGGCTATGAGCAAGTCGCCCTCTGGTTTGAAAGAATTAAAAGGTGACGCTTTTTCCTTTTGAAGAAATAGCTTGACCGTCTGATGAAGAAGCTGTATAGCTGTGCTTGATGCAAGTTCGTCGGGCTGAACGGATTGAAGCGCTGTAGAGGAAAATCCGAGACTCCTAAGTTCAACAAATCCCCCACAGATACGCCGTAAGTTGCTTTCAGCTGTTTTAAAACTAGAACCAATTTGCTTTGGCCGAAGAGTTGTTGGGTTCCCGTTATACTTAGAGCCGAGCTCAGAAACGGCAATTGCATCTCGAAACTCGTCCAGGTCTAAAAGCCGCGCGGAAAATGTTGCCCATTTAAGCCATTGCTTTCCCTTTTCAACATTCGCAGGCTTCAGCTTCAGATGATCAACAATACCAATATAAAGTCTCTCCATGTCGTCCGGGAGATTCTCGAGAGTTTGCATCATCTCGTCCGAAGGAGGCGGGCCATCCTCAAAGAGGGATTGGGTCATGCTTAAAACCAAAGAAACCCACAGAATTACTCCATCCGCCAGATCAATTACTTTCTCTTGAAAAAGTCTAAAGTTGTAGTTTGGAATTTCAGTTTGTGGAGTGAGTCCCATGAATAGGCTCACTTTAGACTCGACGATTCGCACAATGTCCTTCGAGTTGTGTTGTTCAAGAATGATCTCGTATCCCACAATGGGCTTTTGAGGCCCCAGGGGACGGCTTGTAATCATTGTTTTCACTTCAACCGCGTCCGTATGTGTTAACAGTGATAAAACACTCCCCCTGTCTGCAGCGTCCGACTCATCCATTGCGTCGATAAATATATAGAGCACACAGGAACGGCCTCTAAGATTGAGGATACTACTCAAAATAGACAGAAGCGTCTCAAATGGCCAATCGAATCTAACCTGGTCGCTTTTACCACGCACAACATGTCTAGGGCGCCAATCCCTTAGCTCGACAAACCCTTTCCGAAATATAGGGAAAAGTTCCTCCTCTTGCTTCAAAAGCTGATAGAGCAGCGACTGGAGCATTTGAGTATGGCTAGTCTCTGACTTGTTTTGTGGAGCCCTACTATTATAGAAAAAGGACCCGACAAGAGATTTTTTACCTACGGCGATGTTGAGATTATTCTCGGAATCTGTCCACTGGGTAACGTCTTGTTTTCCACCAAGCATTACAGTCAGCTCTGGTGACTTAAGATTTTCTTGGAATCCTCTCATAACCTTTCGGATCAGGGTAGATTTGCCGCTACCTGGTTTACCACAAAGCCAAAGGGTGCTAGAGCCGTCTGCTCTCAACCAGCCTCTAAACTGTGGTTCCTTAAATATCCAGCTTCCAGACGCTTCTTCTGTGGCAGAAACTGTGTTTTGCCGAATGTTTGGAGCTGAAGGAAGCAGTGAGTTGAGACATTCTAAGAGAGTTAGTATATTTTATGAGAAAATTAGCCATATATTTACCTAGTAATTCAGTTGCAGGGTCGACAGTGTTGAAGCAGTCTAAAGCATCCCGTATTATCTTATACGGCAGACTCGTGACAAGGCATTTAAGCTGAAGTGACCTTTCTAAGGTTATTGCATCCCACAAGTTCCGCAGCTTTATAGCAAACAGCTTTCTATCCGATTCCGGATGGATTGCATCAATGCCATCAATGACAATGTAGATGCCTCTGTTGCAAGCCACACGAATTATGCATTCAAACAAATCCCAAAGCAGTGCCGCCTCATGTTGACAGTTCGGGTCAAATGCTGCAAGCAAGAGGTCTTGTTTCTCTGAATCTAGTCCATGAATGCGGCGTTCGTCACGTTCAACGAGCTGAGCAAGAAGGGATACAATGACATCCGAAGTTGAACACTTTGCAAAGCAAAAAAAAAATACCACATCTCGCGCTCTACCAATTTCATATGTGTCGCGAAGTCTATTCACAATGGATACGCAAGTTACGGACTTGCCTATGTGTGGCTTGCCTCTAAACCAAAGAAACCGAGAGGTGGGGCTGTCCCACGATAACCATGTGGCGTACTCGGAACTGGATAGAAACCAATCCACTGACTGCTGAGTATAGGTTTGCTGCGTAAGTTCATCGAGGCGTTTCTGGTGTAACTTTAACCCGTTTATAGCAGAGTCTCTAAATGGATACGCCGCGTCCAAGATAGCTGCTATCTATAAGCTACAAAACCTCATTATAGTATAAAAATACATACCACGTTGCCTGTTCTCTCCAAAGTACAGCGACAGCCTTGATTTTTCGAGAAGCTCTTCGATAACCATAAGGATTTTTTGCAAGGCAGAATCATCTATATGATTAAATTTAACAAGTTCCGAGTGGTTTTTGTCAATGGGAATTGCTTCGTAACGAGGTCCGCCCCGGAGTGAAGCAGAGCTTTTGTTGACGATCTTTAGGCTATTAGAGATGTTACATAGAGCAGTATTAACTTACCTTGCCCATATTTAGTCCAAATAAGAATGTATCCATAGTCTCGTAGAGGCTATACAACCAGGTGTCATTGTCGTAGCTTTGGGAAAAATGTTGGTCTTTATCGTCCAGCTGGGTCGAGTGGTAAGCAATCGACCTTGGTAACGAAGAGTTTGAGCCAAGAATCGGGCCTGTGAGAGTGGCAAGCCAAGTAGCCAGGTTGCTAAGCTGTGCACCTTGATGTGGAGTGCCGAGAAATATAATACCGCAGGTTGCTTTCAGGATTTCGGCAGCACCTGGGTCTCGCGAAGCTCGTAGTTTTGCAGTAATAAAGGCCTACCGTATTAGCAATAGCAAGAGGAGATAGTGGAAGTACTCACATCCTTTACCAGGATTCCTCCAAAGCTATGGGCAATGAAAATTATAGGTCGAAATTCCTATACGGTCAGGTGGTGTGCATTGGGTAAGATCGATAGTTCTAACCTTAAGATCTTTGCGCTTTTCTTTTAGGTACAACAGCAAATCCCCTGCGCTTTCCTGAGAAGTTCTCTGAGGCGCTCCTAGAAACCAGTCTGCATTATGGGCAAAGCCCAGCACACGGGCCTCTGGGAACTTTCGAGGCAAAAGTTCTTTAAGCCAGTTGATACGATCAGGCTGCACATGGCATTGTTGGGGGTTGTCTAGGGTCTGGTCCTCAGTTCTGCGCCCTTTAGACCAGGTGAATGTCGGATGTGCTCCCAGGCCATGGACAGCAATAATACTGACAATTAATAGTTGTTAAAGCATATTAGCAAGGGGAACGCACTCGACCTTGGTTTGAACTGCATCCGATAACTCATCGATTTTGACTCGCTGCGTTTTAGATGCCCCCAAATAAAATATCTCGAGGCCCGTGTTGGGCGGATTCAAACTGCGGCGGTATAAGCGTCTTAGGTATGGCAGAGCAGCTGTGGTGATGCACAAAACGAGCGCGGTGAGCGCGAGGCTGGATATTGTGAAGGATATCATTGTGTCACTAATAACTCGAATATAAGAGTCTGCACCTCAATAATAGTATCCATCATATGCGCAAGACCTTAATGAGTAAGCATATGTATGTATAGTGCAGCTCGAGGGCGAAGGGCACATATTGGAACCTGTCAACCGCTTTGCGCTTTTCAGGTTACTGTTGGCTTCGAATTTACGGAGCTTCCCCGAGTGTAGACCCTTAGGCAGCTCCATTAAATGACAGGGATTGCTACACCCATTAATGGAGTGTAGCCTCAATCATTGCGAGATGTTGGGGCTCCACCATGTTCGCGGGTGTCGCTAGGCCATGCTGCCACGTGAGGCCACGGTGTCTGTTGGAGGGAAGCGGACAGCCACGCGGAGATTCGGCAGGCCATTGGCCCTATAACCGAAGGGTTTCTCCGTGGCCGTGTCCACTTCCCAGGCTCAGGGTTAG
>KV458995.1:0-20785 GCA_001662605.1 Pseudogymnoascus sp. 05NY08
TTTACTTAATTTGCTAACCCTGTCTCCCAAATTATGCGAGCACTACCTACCACACACACACCCCCAAAAAACCCCATCACAACCAACCTCGGCGCAGCATCACCACCACCACACACACCACCACCCATCCTCCCTCCCTCCCCTCCTCTTCTCACCTCATCACCCACACCACACCACAACCCTCACCCACCCCCTTCACTCCTAGTGGTGTGCCAGCTACGGATGCGATGGTGCGCTGTCAACGTGGCGCGGGCGGGTAGGCGGTGCCGCTGGGTCGGGTACCTGCGGTGTGTGTGGGGATATGTGTGTGGGTGTGGGTGGGGTGGGTGGGGATGGGAGAGGAGCGGTGGAGGTCTATCTATTTGATATCCAATATTTGGAGGATGAGGATGGGGATAAGGATTGGGGACGGGGGGAGATGGGACGGAGATGAGCACTCGGGGAGGTGAGGGGAGGTTATGGGGGATATGGAGCATCGGATGAGACGTCTGAGCGACTCTGTCTCTGTCTCTCCGAGTCTGTCTAACTGGCGGCTGTCTACAGTAGGCGACTCGGGCGGATATACAGTATAACAGAGTGGTAAGACGCGCTCCTCCCTGCGCAAGACCGTTGAACTCCCCAAAACCACTCTAAAAGTGGGACATCCCTACCCCTTTCGGTAGTTATATCGGCGATTATACCTACACCAAAGACACACCCTCCGAGACTCTCGGAATCGCGACTCGCCGTTGTCTGTCGAGTATGTCACGTGTGGACCGGATCGCCCTGCGCTGGGCTAGGCTGAGCTGTCGTGCGCTGTCGGAGTCTCGTCGAGGAGCACAGGATCAGAGGATCTACGAGAAGTGATGGAGGTGAGGTGCTCGCATGTACCACCTATCGCGATCCTATCAAGATCTTACTCGCGTGCGCACCTGGCTATCTGTCCTATAGCATCCAGCCTCGCTGCACGTGGATGAACAACCTAGGATACCTCTCACCCTCCAACCTACCAACCCTCCCACTAACAGCTAACAGACCTACCTCCTCGATCCCCAGCGGTGGCACCGCAATCTGCCCTCCCTCCTCCTGCCAATGCCAACAAGCCACACCCAGAACAAGTGTCACACTCTAACTCGCTCCCTACCGGCGTCTGTCACTGCACCGCCATGCACGCACTATGAGTAAGCGTCATTCCGCCGCGCCGCTGTCCCTGTGTCGTGCCTGGCTGTGCGCGAGTGCGTTCGGCAGCGCCCGTCAATCGCGACGGCAGATGGGAAGAAGGAAATATCGGGTATGGCCACCTCATCCTACCTCATATCAATCCAATCTGAGCTCTTGCGCCTGTCATGGTCCATCAGTTCGTCCGCTGTGGTCCCTCTCTCCTCTGTTGTGGTCCCTCTCGTCCCTCCCCGCGAGACCACTTTTCTCCGGGGAAGAGAAACGGTGAAATGTGGGTGTGTGGGTAAAGTAGTACGGGCTACCGTTTCCGGGAGCTTGCTCGCGAGGGCAAAAAAAAGAGTGAAATGCGGGATTAGGAGAGCAATGCGGGATTAAGAAACCAAAAAAATGAGGGGAACGGAAGAAAGTCCCCTCTCTGCTTCCTTTCCCTTCCGCCTTCCGCTCTCCCTCCTAACTCGTCGGCTTTTGTTAAAACCGGCGATGTCATACCTCCCCGCATCTCGAACGAACCTGCGTTCTAGATTGAGGCACCACGTCATCGTCGCTCTTTGGAGAGATTCTAGATGCGCGGCGTGGGCGGGCGCTATACCGTTTTGCGGGTGGTGTGCGTGCCGGTTTTGTGGGCGGAGGAGGAGGGAGATGGAGCTCCGGCGGGTGTTCCCTCGTCTTGTCCCCTTTTGCTGGTTGTTGTCTCGCTGGCTTTTCTGGGGTTGAGGGGGGGTGAGGAGGAGGATGGGAATGTGCTGTTGAGTGTTTGTAGAGGGGAGGTAGAGGAGTTGGGGGGGGGAGGTACTGTTGTGAGTGTGCATGTACCTGCTATGAGCCAAGACGGTAAAGAGGGAGTTTGTTGTATGGGAGGAAGGGGGGAAGGAGTGAGGGAGAGGGGCTATTTTTGGTAGATGGAGTGGGAGTACGGTGAGAGGGTACATGATGCGTGCGTGTAGGACATAGATGATACTAATGACACTATATGCGGTACTTGTAAGACACCCGAATGCGCGACGGGTAAAGAAGACAGGGAAGAAAGGGCAAAAACAGCAAAAAACAGTAGAATTAACAACAGGGCGAGCCATTTTTTGTTGGGCTGGGCCAGTGTCTAGAGGGAGTGGGAGTGGTTGAATGTATCTTTTGTATAAAAGGTACGGGTGGACTGGTGGCGGGTGGGTGCAGGAGTTGGGTACTACTAAGTAAAAGGTACTTCTGGGAGTGGTGAGTGAGTGCATGTAGCTTTTGTATAACAGGTACGAGTAGTTCACCTGCGGTTGGGTGCAGACTCGTGTACTACTAAGTAAAAGGTACCTCTAGCTTTGGGGTCAAGGAACAAAGAAACCTTCACCTTGATCTGGCCGTCGCCTCTCTCTCTCTTCTTCTCCTTCAGGTCAAGTCATCGTCACTGTACCAACAACGACCAACTCACCATACAAATAATTAATACACACGACCAACAACTATCACGACTACAACATCATCAACAACATCAGCCTCAACAACCTCACCGTCGACCCATCATCAACCAGCGACAGCGACCATCATCAGCTCATCTGCGACACCAAATACCCGCATTGGCCCCATACACCCATACACGAGACACCGCTTGCTGACCTTACTGCCCTACCAAAAACACACTAATCACACTACTGGACCTTCGGTACATATACTAGGAGATACTACTAAAAGTAGGAGGAGAAGACCATCTGGCAGGTGCTACGTCAACCCTTTTCCACGCGCAACACCAAAACGAACAATACCGATACCCACAGAAACACAATACCCACAGAACCTGGCAGAACACACAATATCAATCATCACGAACACTCTCCAGCTGCCGATTTCAATCCACCGAAAACAAATCCACTGACCGCGAGTTGTCTCCCTCTCGTGTCGTCAAGTTTCAGGCTGGAACCACACGCAAAAGCCGCTCCCGTTATCGATAACAAAAAGTTGATCAGCTTTGCTCCCCAGATGGACGGCGAGCATTGGGGATCATCACCCGAGGAGATCCAGAAGAGGCGTGAGTTGTTATAGGAGAGAGGTAATCGACACCACACACGCCGGCCCGTTGGCCTTGTAATTGCCACCGTCGCCGGGTGTTGAGACCGGAAGACGGCCACGAGGTCGAACACACACACACACCACCACGCAGGCTGAGCCAAGTGAGGAGGACAGAATGGAGGATAAGCCGCTGAGGAATCCGAGCCAGGCGCCGGAGATGACGCAGGCTACCTCGTCGAGTATGGCTTCGAAATCAACCAATCCCTCGACGACGACGACATCACCCACCCAGACCCGGAAACACTCCCACTCCCCGGCACCGGGCACGAAGAAGCTCATCAACTCACAACCACCATCGAATACAGCATCACCGAAACCGTCTCGCGAACCGTCACCAGCGAGGCCGACGGTGAGGTCAGCGACAGTCAGGACAGGAAATGGCCGGAGGAAGAGCAGCCAGGAACCGAGCCCCTCACGGTCGGCTAGTGCTACGGCGAATATGCCGTCGAGCGCAGCGGTGCAGAGGGCGCTGTCAACGGCGAATACACCCCTTCTGAAGCCCTCGATGTCAGATACTGCCATCGTGGCACCGCAACCACAGAAGATCACCGTCCCGACAGAATTCAAAGACGCCCCGAGATGGCCGATATCACCACGCCTGAAGTCGCCGCCGCCAATCAACAGACCAACCGCCATGGCGAGGAAGACGGACCAGGAACTGCCACCGATCAGCACGCTGCGGTTCCAGACGTCGAATGAGAGCGCGCAGTCGGCGAATACGGACACGGATTACGAGGAGTCGTTAGCTATGTCTGGCATCCGCAGTCCAGGTCGCGGAGTCAGCACGAGCGCGACAACACTGGAGACCGTGCCGGAGAGCAGCCAGCCAGGTAGCCCTGGAATTGGAATGGGGCTGGAGCGCTCGCAGGAATGGAAGCAAGGAGGCTTGCCAGAAGAGCAGAACGCAATTGATCAGGCGTTTACAAAGAATATGAAGTCGTCACCTGCGGCCGCGACGACGGATAGCGGAAGCGAGAGCGGCGACAAGAAGGGCGAGATCAAGCTGAGGCCGACAACAGGCGCGAATACTACACCACGGCCGAATGCTGCGCAGTTGGCGAAGCAGGCAAGTTCCAGCGCTCTGGGAGGTAAAAAGGCAGCAGAAGCCTCGGCGACGAATAACATGACGGTAGAGACCGAGACGGTCAGCTCGATACCCCAGGTTGCCGTCGGTGGCGGGACAGGCACCGTCAACGGCAGTCTACGCACGAAGCCCAGCTCCGAGACCATCCGCCCCAAGAAGGAGAAACGGAAAACCCAGCGCAAACCCCACTCCGTCCAGAACGGCGTTGGTGAGACTCCTGATTCCTCAAGTCATCAACGCACCCCCAAGCCGCCGCGCTTACACCACCACCCCTCTCTCCGTTCCATTTCCACGACTGCAAGTGCGAAATCATCTCCCAGTGAAAGTTCACGGCCGGCCACGGCACTAGGCCACTTCTCCCCTTCCTCCTCCACCAGCCCTCCACTAACCACAGGACTCTCCGAATTCCGCATCCCCAGCCTAAGAGACATGGGCAGAAGACTAACGAACCCCCCTGCAGCCTCCTCAAAAGCAGATATCTTCGAAGCCAAAATCGCCTCCGCAGTCGACGAAGCAAACTCCTCCGACTCGGAAGAAACATTCGTCTACGAATCCAACCCCCCCGACCACGAACGCCCTCGCCGCTTCCACTCCCGCACTCCCAGCACAACATCCATGGCCTCGCAATCACAAGCTGATCTCCGCCCTGGCCCGCCGAACCGCCTCGCAAATGCCCTGGATGGCTCGAATGGCCATAGCGTCGCGATGAAGAAGAGTATGAAATTCGCGTCCTCGTTCGCGCCGCCACCTACCTCTGATGCAGCGACGGATGACGATGCGTCTCAGCGCGCGCTGGGGACGGGTAGGGGAACGATAAGACATCATCATATTGGACGGTGGGGGAGGAATAATAACACCAACTCCCACGCCTCACTATTTGATGCTGAGTCACCATTCCCGCACGCCACTAAGCCGTCGAAATTCGGCAACAACTCGGCTTCGATGCGCCAATCTTCCCGCCCGACGAGCCCGCGCGTTGGCGCTAACGGGAGGGGCGTTAATGGGAACGGCACTGTCCGCAAAGGTGGATTCGCACATACGTATGATATCGATGATGGCGCCGGCGCAGACGACGAACGTACACCCCTCGTTGGATCAGGTACGCGATCAACGCGCTCGCGGCATCGGAGGAATCCACCGCCTTCGCAACGGCAACGCAGTTCTCGCTCACCGTTTGGGGCATGTCTCATCCTGGGTGTGATGTTCGTCCTCGTCGTCTCTGGCGCGCTGGCTTTGCTCCTTGGCACCGCGCAACCGCTGGGGGGGGTGAGGATAGCGGCGCTGAGGGATGTGTTGGCTAGTAAGACGGAACTGTTGTTGGATGTTGATGTGGTGGCTAGGAATCCTAATGTTTTCGCTATGGGGGTTGATAAGTTGGATGTTAGCGTGTATGCGAAGTCTCGGTATGCGGGGGATGAAGTTCTCTACGCGCGAGCTGCTGGGGATGGGGCCGCGTTACGGTACGGGTCCCGTGGTACTACTGGGGAGGGAGGGGAGGTGGTCCACACCCGCGACGACTCCCCATGGGACCCCTACCCCCCCCCACCATCCGATACACCCCTCCTCCTCCTCGGCCGCCTCACAAGCACCGACACCGCGCTCTCCTTCCCCGCCTCTCCCTTCCGGCATTCAGCCTCCTTATCTACTGCCGCTCTCCGTCTCCCTGATCCGGGGAATTCGACAGAGGGACGCGCGAAGTGGGAGCATATCCTTAAGGGGGGGCATAGCTGGGAACTTATACTACAGGGTGTGGTGGAGTATAGGATTGGTTGGTTTGGGGGGTGGGGGGCGGGGAGGAAGAAGATCGTTCCTATTGGGTGTGGTGTGGAAGTTGGGGGAGGGGGGGAGGACGGCGTGGTTTTCTTGCGTTGAGGCGCTGGTGCGTCTTGACGTTTGTCTGTGGGGGGAGGGGGATTATATATACTTACTTACTACTTACTTTTTCTTTTGTCTCGACCAACGACGACCAAAACGACTTTGATGACGACGGGGGGGGGACAAAACAAACCCCTTTGGGCATTTTTTTAGATTGGGAGCGGAGCGGAGCGAAGCGGGGGGGACTCTTTTTTTGATGGGATTTAGTGTTTGTGTTTTTAGCTGGGGATGGGGGGGTTTGGAGCTTTTTTGTTTCGATGGTGGGGATGAGGTGATTTGAGTGAGGGTTGGGGGACCGGGGTTGTTAGGGGGATGATATTATTAAACTACCTCTTCTTGTTTTTTTTCTTGTGTCATGGTGTGGGGTGTTGTGGAGAGCAGAGCGATACTGCGAGTTGTAGTTTGAGAGAGAGGGGAAGGGGAGGGTATTAAAAGGGGGTGGTGGATGGTGATGCTGACCGGAGGAGGGAAAAGTAAAGGGGTAATTGGCAGGAAAAGAGAGAGTAGGGGAATGGGATATGTTGAGAACAACAATTACTACCACCTATTGGTACTTGTAATAGGGATGGAATGGATGTAATATTCATGGGATTGATTCTTAACTCTTTGGCGAGATGTTGATGTTGATGTTGATGTTGCCCGTGTGGTGGTGGTGAGCTTGTGCGTGCGGGGTGTGCGGGTGTGCTAGGGGAAAAGGGGTAGGGGGATGGGGATATGTTTGAGAACCATCGCAATACTAACTACCCAGTGTTACTTGTAATTCGGCGTGGAAAAGGATGGGATTGTATATATTCGTGAGGATCTTTGGTTTGGCCCTTTTCCCTTTTCCCTTTTCCCTTTTCCCTTTTCCCTTTTCCCTTTTGACGTGATGTTGATGTTGCCCGTGTTAAGACTGTGATAGTTTTTGTGCTGGTGTGATCGGAAAATAGGGGTAGGAGAATGGGGCGAAGTTCAATCACCTATCTACCTACAGTTAATCGTCGGTAGAAGCAAAGTGCGTTCGTAACATTTTACATAGTAAATTAACTAATATCGTTAACTTCTTCGTTTTCTATCTTTTTATTACCTCGAGTCACGTCACGTTACATATGATTTACTATGTAAAGGTACCTATAATATTTTGTAGTCAACGAACCCATATTGCTTCTCCATCTTCTCACGAACGCACTTTGCTTCTACCCATGATTACTTGTAATAGGGAGGATGTGAATGAGATGCAATATTTATGAGGATCTTTGGCCCTTTACCCTTTACCCTTTGCCATTTTGACGAGATGTTGTCGAGCTTGTGCGGGTGTGCTCGGATTTCTTGTGGAGTCTGGTGGGACGGCGGGTATGTGTTTATGAGCGGAGCGAGGGAGGGTTGGTGGACTCAGTGGGCTCGGCGAAATAGTGCGGGGATTGACAACCGACGAACCCTATCCACAGAAAATCTTGCTCTAAATAGCGATCTTTGTTACTAGTGAGTTAGTGAACTATGGAGTACGTAAGTTGCGACTAGATGGGTGAGAGGTAACCTATAGGTTGATGATCTTCGGTTGTGGTTGTTGCGATTAGTCGACTGATTCGAAGGTAGTTAATAGACTTGATGGCCAAGTATACACCAAGCAAAGTCCGTTGTAAAGAGTTGCACATCCAAATCATAGCATACCGCACATCAATTGCTCTGCCGTCTAATAGAAACTTCTATCGTACAGTACTCACGATCGTAGTAACATCATCTCGATAGCCAAGCAAAGCCCTTCCCAAAGAGTGGCACATCTTAATAGCTTCTATGGCCAAGCAAAGTCCTCCGTAAAGTGTGGCACATCTCAATATATAATCCCACCCATCAATTCCTCTACCATCTAATATAACTTTTCTATCGCACACCACTCACCACCGTCGTAACATTATTCGTTTCCCACCTCTCCCCCGCCCCCGCCGCCTGCCCCCTCCCACTCCTATCCGCACTCTCCGACTGCACCGTAAACGTCACATCCCTCTGAATCTCCATCGGCCCCTGCTCCCCCCCCTCACTCGAATCGCTATCATTAATCCTCTCCTGGCTCTCCGCCCCCCTCGTGCGCGAGAACTCCTTCATATCGAAATCCTTCGAGTTAATCCTCGCCCTGCTCCCCGAGTGCGCCCACGGCCTCGTCACTCCGCTCGTGTTCCCCGTCGCCTTCGCGTGCGAGCCGGAGAGATTGAGGTTCGGGAAGACTTCACGGAATAAAGGCCAGACGGCCGGCAGGTTGGTGACGTACATAGCCACGGAGGCTTCGCGGAAGTACCAGTTCATGTAGACGTAGGAGATGAGGGCGGGTACGAGGCAGTACACTTTGGTGAGGATGGCGGCGATGATGACGAAGAAGCCCATGCCGAAGATGAGGAGGAGGATGGCTTTTTGTTGGATGGGGAGGCGCACCTGGACGAGGATCGGGATGCCGATTGCCAGGATCGCCATGTCGCCGGGGATGCTGAGGGAGCCTTGGATTATTTCGAAGTATTGGTAGTTGGAGCATTGTGCTGAGAGGGGTGTTAGGAGTGAGCTGGTAAGAGGAATGGCTGGGATGGGGGGTGGGGGGAAACGAACGGTTTGCAGCTGGGACAGCCCAGTATTGTTGGATTGGTCGACACACGAGGAAGAGCGCGAGTTCGCTGCCGACGAAGCTCAATGCCGTGTATATTGAAACGTATTTCACCCACTTCCTTTGCGCGAGTCCCTCGCTGTTTTCAAATCAGTGCTGCTCGAAGGAGGGGATTCTGTAGAGGCACTTACGTTATACCAGCGTAAAGAACGAGCACACAGATTTTTGTGCTCCAGATAGCAAGAATCATAGAGTGTTCAGAGACATAGACCCATTTGCTCCCTGCGATCCTGCTCGTCCTGTGCTCTGGTGTCAACGCGGCAATCTCGTCTGGCTCCATCAGATTCGAGCCGTCGCCGAATTTGATCTGGTTGAAAGCCACGCATAACAGCGTGTACCATATCACTCCATTGGCCATCGCATAGTCGTCCAGTTTGAGGTTTCTGATACCGAAACGACGTATTCTAGCGGTGCTGGTCGAGGTTAGTGGGATGTTGCTGTGCGACAAGTGCGACAAATTCAACGTGTGATAAACACCACCGAACACTCGTTGAACAGCCATTTAACTTACTATCGTAGAGTAACAACCAGCATCGCTACACCATACAGCGTCCATGTCTCCATGGCAAAGTTTTTTGCATCTGCTTGAGGCATGGCTGCGTTTTCGACCAACCAAATCGGCTGGAGATACGATGGTTGTTGGTTTTCTTCACTGTCGACCTATAGAAATTGAGACCGGAAAATGGACCCCATCAACGTTGGAGAGCCAAAAGAAAGTTTGTTGGATTCCAGAAACCCGGAAAACCGTTGCTGTATATTTTCTGGGGGAGGCACAATCTTCAGCGACGACAAGGTGCGGCGACTGGTCGTAAAAGTCGTCTGGTCCTGTAGGGCGCAATTTCTAACAACACGACCCTGGAAATACAGGGGGTAGGCATAGGACCCTATCTATGGAATATCTGGAGGAGAGCGATTTCTCATCAGACCCTGCACGTTCCTGCGCTGAAGAACTTGGTACTACCGGTTCGGAAGATCATAGGTGACCATTCCCACGGTCCTCGTCGCCCGTCCAATCCAAAGTCTCACTAGTTATCACATCTTCCGCTAGTCTATGCATACTACCTTACTATCAAAAGGGGGGGGAACAGCCCTGGAAATGGGTATACCCTATACCCTGGGGGGTTGGCGATTGGCATCTCGCGCTAATAATCGGCGAGGAGGGCCCAATACGGCTGAGATCTTGGCATTCTCACTTGTACGGAGTAAAGTGGACGAGCAGAATAGTACATGAGACATGAGCGACATGTAAACAATGCTACTGGCTGCGCCCTCGGCGTAGACGCGAGGATCAATGGATCAATGCACATCGCGAGATCAATGCACGCGGGTCTTCGGATCTTGTAACGAATCTGCTCCGACGGTTTCTTGTTCCCAGACATTTCTGCTATGACATCCCCCCTACCCTTCTCGCCGTACTTGCACGCCCCTCGCTTACAGGCCTTCGGGGTAGGGGGGGGGTTAACCAATACTTGGCCCCAAGGGGCCTGTTTGGAGACGTTCTAGTCGTGTTGCCCATGTGTTGTGGTGTTACTCTATCGTAATGGAGTTGCCATGTGCTGATGGTGTGTGGAGTAACGTAACCTACTGTACTATCTATGCATGGAAAAACTAAATTACTCCAACGCCAACACCCCTCTCGTTCTCGATCTCCAATTCCTTCTTCTTCTTCATCATCCCACGAACGTCGCTCTTTCTCTGTCTCTCGGATTGGCGTCTATACAGCATTTACTATAACCGGCATTATTGATCTGGTTGACTCTGGTCGCCGATGTCACTAAGCGAGAAACAGCAGGACAGCAAGGGGGAAGCGGTCTTTGAGACTGACGGCTCCTCCCCGTCCCTTGAGCAGCCAAACGCGTCTCTTGAACAGCCAAATGCTGGGCTTATCAATGCCTCTGGCCACGTCCAGGAGCTCCAGCGTCACTTTTCGCTGCTGAGTCTCTGCTCTGTCGCGATCACGACTGGAAATACGTGGGTAGCAATTGGTGGTGGTATTGTAAGTTGTTTTTGGTGGTGTTTAGAAGCAATTCAATTCTAACCGTGCCGCAGGTCATTGCGATTTATAATGGAGGCCCTCCAGGCGTTATTTACGAATTGTAAGACATCCGACGCCTCATCAATATGTCGATCCGAACTAACCAAGCCACAGAATTATGGTGTCTGTCTTTTACTGGCTTATTGCGCTGTCAATTGCAGAGCTGGCTTCTGCTATGCCATCATCCAGTGGAGGTACATATTTTTCCAAGACGGGACAAATGTACTTAACTAACGGGACACTTTAGTTTATCACTGGGCATCCATCACTGCTGGAAAGTATGGACGTCCTTGTGGTTACTTCGCCGGATGGTGGAATTTCCTAGCCTGGGTCTTTGGAGCCGCCTCCATCTCCTCCATCCTTGCCAACCAAACGGTTTCCATGTACGCGCTCTTCCACCCAGAGTTCGTAGCACAATCATGGCATGTCTTCATCAGCTATCTCATCTGCACATGGCTGTGCTGTCTCACTGTCATGTTTGGGAACAAGGCTCTCCCGATGGTGGGCAACCTGGGAGGCTTCCTCATCATCGCCGGCGTCCTCATTTGCATCATTGTTTGCGTCGTGATGCCTAAGGTCAACGGACTGCCTTACGCAACTGATGACTTTGTGTGGAGGGAGTGGCAAAACCTTACTGGCTACAAGGAGAATGGATTCGTCTTCGTGGCTGGTATGCTCAACGGTGCCTTTGCCGTTGGTTCGCCAGATTGCGTTACCCATCTCGCTGAGGAGATCCCCAAGTAAGTCGCTACACATGGATCTAATACTGGGACATGCAACTAATACTACACAGCCCGAGTCGCAACATCCCCAAAGCTATGTTCGCTCAATACTCCATCGGATTCATCACAGCGTTGTTCTACGTTATTGCCCTCTTTTACTCCATCCAAGACCTTGACGCAATCTTTGAGGCAACCTCAACCTTCCCGCTTGCCTACATCTACCGTCAAGCGACGGGAAGCAACCCGGGAGCCGTTGGTCTTCTCGTCGTGACCTTCCTGCCTACCTTCATCACCTGCATCGGTTGCTACATCACTGCCGGACGAACCTTCTGGACGCTGTCCCGCGACAACGCAACCCCTTTCAGCAAGGTTTTCGCAAAGGTTCACCCAACCTTCCAGAACCCCTTCAACGCAACTCTCATGTGCGGTGTTATCAACACCGTGATGGGCTGCATCTATGTGGGATCTGCAGCCGCCTTCAATGCCTTCGTCGGGGCATACATCATCCTCTCGACCCTCTCATTCCTCTGCGCCATCTTACCGCATCTACTCAGTGGCCGCAGCGGCGTTACACCCGGCTGGTTTTGGATGAAGGGGCCTATTGGGTTTGTTGTCAACGGTATTGCTTGCCTGTATATCATTGCCTTCATTGTCATCTTCTGCATCCCCTACGCCGCGCCATTCAGCATCGATGTCATGAACTGGTCGTCGCTTATCACGGGTGGACTGACTATGTTTATCGCGGGCTTCTGGTTCTGGCGCCAGAGCGAGTACATCGGCCCACAGGCTGTGGCGTTGGATGACAAGGTGCTTGCGAAGGATGCGGCATAAGGGGAGGGTTTTAGGTGTTGGGGTATGTGCGATAGCGAGTGGGTGCAAGACTAGACTGAATTAGACTGTATATATGCATCGCGCACGAACTTATTTGTAAAAGTTTCACCACGTAGGGTGATATTAGGCAATTTAATACAATAATATGCAGCGGGATACGTGTACGATGGAAAAAAAAATTGGCGGGGTGAGATAGCTACGAAATAGAAGGGCGATAATACACTCATTGCATTGAATAGAACTCTTCTTCGGGATTTAAGAAACTATAAGCGTCTGCTGAAGATGCAAATAGATAGTCCCCAAGGTACTCTTTAACTTCTCGGCAGCACTTCCATGGCGGTGGTGGCGGTGGCGTGTGGTTGAAACATATTCCTCAGCACTATCTCAGCACTATGGAACAAGCCATCTCGTAAAATCAACATCTAGCCCTAAATGCACAGAGTAACGCCGACCACGGAGGATCCTCTAGCATGGTCAACAATCACTGACATCTGACAGGTCTACTCGGTCTAGACTCCGCCGCGGCCGGGTTATTTTGGCCCGTGAGCCAATATTCAGCTTAGATGGACCTTATCAATACCTTGGCAAGTTGCCGAATGCGGAGCAGGAGCAGGATCGTCGATAGTCGATAGTCGTCAATTAGAGTCTCTGGAATATGCCACGCATCTGTGGTGGAACTTTCGATGCGTCGCAGGGTGCTTGCGTACTTGATCGATCGATCTGTTCGTGGCATGTTGATTTAGGAAAAAATCGGCAGATTTAAAATTCGAACATAGGAACGGTACCTGGCATTCTCCGAGACGCCCCCCTGTATGATTGTAACGACCCGCAAAAGTATTGCCAGAGCTTGGCAGGATCGCTCACTAAAGCTGAGCGCTATTCTCCCTAACTTGGGTGCGGTGAAGCTGTAAAAACAGTGGATCGTTACAATCATACAGGGGGGGGATAGTAGCATTCAGCTGCCTAACCTAGCCCGTCTCCGCGCTATTTAAGACCCCTGTCTACCTACAGCCAACCTCAACCAAGGTCCCCCCTACAACTCCAACCAAGGTTCCCCCCACAGGTTAGCTCACGTACATCTCAAATTAAAGTAGAAGCAGCTCAGGGTCCAAAGATGGAAGTGGAAATGAAAGCATTCCGAGGTTCCGGTATCAAATTGACTCAAATGAAACGTGCGAAACGCACCCTAAATACTTTAGACGTGCGTGAGAGCGCCGGCGCGCCCGGCTCGTGGAGTGGTTCGTGCGCAGAAGATGACGGTTCGGCAATACCCACGGCAACTAACGCATCACGGGATGGGACCCGTGAAGGATAGCCGCGATGAACCTTAGGAATCCCGTGAAGTTGTTAGGCAGGACCCGATCAGTGAAGTGCTTGACAGTTTGATGTCCCCGCCGTCAGCGGTTGATAATCTGACGTCTCAACGCCTTTAACTAGTTAGGTATGGGCGCTATAAGCTTGCCGCAGGGCGGTGGTTTAATAGCTCGGTCGTCGTGGCAGTGTAATCTTTCTCCTAAGACATAAATGCAATTAGGGTCTTTCACCGATTCCCCTATTATGTTAGCATGATAAGGAAGCATAGGTGAGGGAGGATACGAGGGTAGATAAAGGGGGGATGCGGGGGTAGATAAGGATACGGTGACTGAGCACGGCGGATGAGTTTTTTTCCATCCTTTCTAAAAACAACAGCGCGCGAGGAGAAGACTGAACACTGACACATTGCAGTGGGGCTGGCAGCTTTATAGTGGGGTGCGTAGATGGTGTTTGGTGGATTTCTACCAGGGTGGGAAATTGATTTGATCAGATAAGATGATTGATCAGATAAGATGATTTGATTTGATCAGATTAGATTATCCCTGCCTGATAACCCCCGCCTTACACCTTTTAAAGGAAGCAAAATCAGCCATCCTCCGAAGTTTTGCTTGCTCCCCCCGTCTAGTAGAAAAATGCTGAAGAAACAGAGGCATCGCCGCCAGTTCTGTGGAGGATAGCTAATCCTTCCGTCTTGGCTATGGCGCCGCGATCGCTCGGTGAACGGGAGCATCCTCCTCCGTCCTTCATCGGCGATCGCAGAGCACATACTTCTAGTCTTTGACCTTCCCATCAAGCTTGTAGCTAGAGTTTGTGCTGGACGCACGTCTACCACCATGTTTGCCATTATGGGCAACCCCAATCCCGTTCTCCTCGAGGCCGACACGGAGAAGAACCTCGACAGGGGCCTCGAGAAGAGCCCTGATAAGAGCCTCGACAAGAGCGACAGCGCCGACCGGCATCCCATCGAGACCTTCGCTGCTTGGGGCGCCAATAGCAGCAATGAAGATCGTGGCTATGACTCGGACGGCAAGTCATGGCACGATGGTGTTTTGCGCATCCGCGCCATCACTACCATGTGGTCTAAGAAGTCCATGTGGTCCATGTTTGCCCTGTACGTGCGGACTGCTTTGCAAACGTTGCCTCCTCTTGTGATAAACTCCCACTAATCTCTTCTCTGCATGTAGGCTCTGGCTCATCTCATTCGTCGACATTCTCCAGAATGCTATCGATTATTCTCTTAATCCCTATATCACCTCTTCTTTCGCTTCCCACGGCCTCATGAATGTCAGCAGCGTCATGTCCTCAGCAGTAGGTGCATGCACCCCCCTAGCCCTGGCTAAGATTATCGACATCTGGGGCCGTGTCGAGGGCTTCACCTTCATGCTCGTCATATGTGTCATTGGCATGATTCTGAAGGCCACCACCCACAGTGTGCAACAGTATGTCGGAGCCCACGTTCTCTACTGGACTGGTCACATTGGCATGATGTATGTCATCAATGTGATGGTTTCCGACATGACCACTCTCAGAAATCGCGCCATCCTCTTCGCCGTCAATGGCCTCCCTCGCGTCGCTAGTACCTTCTTAGGCCCTAGGATCGGTCAGGCGTTCTATGATAACCTCAACTACCGATGGGCGTTTGGCGCCTTCGCTATCATCCTCGCCTGCTGCAGCATTCCGGCTATGGGTCTCATGGTTTATATGTACCGTAAGGCGGATAGGGCAGGCCTCGTTAAGAAGCGCGAGTCCTCTGACAGAAAATGGTACCAGTCGATTCTGCATTATGCCATCGAGATCGATGTCCTTGGAATCCTCCTCATTTGTGGTGCCGTCATCTTAACCACCATCCTCTTTTCTCTCACCTACTATGCCCCACAGGGCTGGAAGACCCCCTATATCATTGCTATGCTGGTGCTTGGTGTCCTCCTCTACCCAGCTTCCTGGTTCTACGAGGTGAAACTGGCCCCAAAGCAGTTTTTGGATTTTAGGTACCTTAAGAACGGCACCATTCTCGGCTCCTGCTTCCTCTATGGCGTCATGTTCCTGTCCACCTTCACCTGGAACGCGTACCTCTACTCCTTCATCCAGGTTGTTTATCTTCTGGACATTAGCACCGCCAACTACGTCGTCAACTCCTACTCCCTCACCTCCACCATCTTGTCCCCCGTCGCCGCCTTTATCATCAGTTATACCGGTAACTTCAAATGGGTCGCCTACTCGGGCGTCCCCATCATGCTGCTCGGTACCGCCCTCATCCTCCCCTTCCGCACTTCCGAAAACGTAGGCCTCGTGGCTTTAACGCAGGTGGTCGTCGGTCTCGGGGCCGGTATCTTCGCCACATGTAGCAGCATTGCCATCATGGTTCCCGTCACCCATGAGGAGTTCGCCGCCGTCAATGCCCTCTCCAGCCTCTTCGGCGGCTTCGGAGCCTCCATCGGTTCCGCCATTGCCGGCGCCATCTGGAACAACGTCGCGCCCGGCGAGCTCCTCAAGCGGTTGCCCGCCGGGAGTAAGGACCAAGCTGCCAAAATCTTTGGTGATATCAACGTGCAGATAGCCCTGCCCATTGGGTCCCTGGAGCGCGAAGCTATTGTTGGCACCTATAGGCACGTCATGAAGCTGATGACCATTGCCGGTGTATGTCTCATGCCCTTGTGCGCTATTTCCATCTTCTTCTGGAAGAACGTCAACATCAGGAAGCTTGAGGAGGAGAAGGGCAAGCAGACTAAGGGTACCGTCCTGTGAGCTTGGTTGTGGCTAAATTATCGCGCGAGGCGCGGGGCAAGGAAGGCATACCTATACGTGGGGATGAGGATATTATCGGTGGCTCAAGGCATCCAGTAGACAAAATATGATACTCTGTAAGCTCTGGACGATATTACAGGAATAAATATCCTTGGAAAATCATGATAGGCTTTAGAATAGCCGTCTAGCGCCACCAGCGTAAGGTAGCTGAGCGACGTCGGTTTTCAAGTAGGGCGTATTCGTATTCGTACCCACATATCTCTGCCAATCCGATACGGAAAGCGCGATGGTTTCGCTCTTTCCATCTATGGTTATCAGATGGGCGCACAGTTGGGTAGGCGTGACTCACGGTTTGGATCTTGCCTGATACAGAAAAGCTAATAGGAGGTCCTAATTTGACGTAATAAAATGCATATATTAGAAATATAGGGGCAGGTCCCAGCATAATACGATGAGATCGGATTTACAGACATGTTTTTATGCTATTGAGGTGTCGGAAGTTTGCAAATATCAACAACCAAATGCGGGCTTTGCAATTAATGTAAGCTCCGGTTGTCGCAATTGAATATTTATAACCGCAGATGCGAATCCAATTGCAGATAGATCTTCCAATTAGTGCTGACCTGCATTTACGCTCTCGTATAGACGTACGTACAGTGGAGTACATTCCCCACAACCACTTCCTTCCCCGCGTTATACTTCATCGTTTTAGCGGATGGTACGGGCCGGACGTTACAAGTTTTAGTTGAACGATTTACCCGGACGAGCCAAAACAAAAGCTTAGCAGCTGCACACAAATCCTTATTATGCAAAAGGCTTATCTAGGTCGTAGGAGTTCCATTCGCCCATTTACAAATGTTTTGCATGCTTGGCTTTTTCGTCGTCCATCATCTCCAGAGTTTAGTCTGCGAGAATAAAAAGAATGCTTCAACTCCGTGACATGACGCAAAAGCATATCATTTTGCAGCAGTTGTAACACCCAAAACTATGAGTTACAACCTCCTTGCGAACGAGGCATCCGATAAGGATTCGGAGAATGACCCCGCCGATCGCACTCCTTTGATACATCGTTTAAACCACTATAAGATCCTGTTTTTTCTAATGCTCTTCGTCTGGGTGGGAAGTTTCAGCACCTGGGCATGGTCACAATATACAAAAAAATCAGACCAAGAGCATCAACGTTCTCCCTTCCCACCTGGTAAGCCGCACTAGCTTTAGATTGGGTTTATCTGACGCTGTTTTTGAAGTACCCCGCAGAGGTGTAACTTTCCAGTCAGATCCGAGCTTCCATTTTACAAACATCGATCAAGGGAATTCGTCTTGGGAGTCCTTATTTCCGAGTCCGTTCACCCTCTATTTTTACCTTCTATATATGGCTAATCTATATACCAGCTGGCAGCGGCATGGTTACAATAATGAAGCCTGAAAGATACAATTTGCCGCCAAGTTACCCAGATCATCATCAAAATTCCACCTCCACAAAGGCCGAAGTGTATTCCATGTCTATGTATCATCAACTACATTGTCTCGTAAGCTCTGTCAGTTTTTCACTACTGCGAACTATCTAACTTTATTCCATAGGCATCGATTAGGTTGCACTTCGGCTCGATGACTGGAAAATTTAACGCCGAAAGCGACAAACCAATAACCAGTAGGCGCGTTTTTCGTCCTGAATCGCATCTCGACCATTGTTTCGACTATTTGCGGCAGGTATGGTATTCAAACCTTGCCATAATTCATTTCATAGCTGACTCCCTGAAACAAAAGGCAATCATGTGTGCTGGGGATTTGGCACTCGAGTCATCAGTGGTGCCTGACGAGTTTGGATTTAATGGCTGGGGAGCACTACATCAATGCGCAGATTGGCGTGTAATGTGGGATACTGCAACTGCCCATAGATATATATACGATCCGGATGAAAAAATATGAATGGCCTTCACTGGTCCCGCCCCTACTGATGCTGGCGGTGTTCCCTTGAATGCCGTGGTAACCAGAAGGAACAAAAGTCCAAAGCCGTGACCCATAAATACGATTAAAGGATATTCACATATCCTTACTATTCGCTAATTCTCTCGTTAACTTTTTATATCAAATCAGTTTCAGCCTACGAATTCGGACACGCGGTCCCCTTAATGCACCTCCGTGCTCCTAGCCCCGCCAATTCTATACCCCACAAACCATACTTGCTACGGAATACTTATCCGTCAGAGTATTTATAGTGGAGGATGACTCCGTTCATCAATTTGTACCAGCGGAAGCTGCATCCGCGCCAAAGGATTACTGATGAAGAAGGATTCAATATACGTAAAATGTATGCAGGTGGTCACCTACTTGGTTTTTGACACCCTCGTAAATGATATTCTGATGCATAAAAAGTCAGCACTAGTTTGGATAAAACTCAAAAGATTTAGCCTGATGGTATTTCTCAAGTAGCGTATGCCACGACCTTGCCATGATCTTGTGCATGCATATACGGCAAAGCTAAAACATACCTATGATAAGGCTCTCCTCTTACTAGATATCCACAGTTGTAGAACAAATCTCTCATATCACTAGGTATCAAAGACTCGAAGCAATGATGTCCGTCAGCAAAGCAATACAGTATTTGGTACGGCTAAATACGACTGATTCAGGCTACAGGACATTTACGAGCCCAAGGTCAGCTCTTTCAGATAGAACCAGCGACATCGGCAATGAAGTCTAGAGTATAAATACCACCTTATCTTCTCTGGTTAAGAATTACAACGCAACAAACAAAGAACTCTTTATCTACAAGCTCAATCTAAACCCTTAAACTCAGTTCTATAACTCAGACAAGATGCAGATCACCTCCGTTTTCATCACCCTCGTGAGCCTTATGGCTGTTACAAATGCTGCCCCCGACGCACTTGTCAGAAAGGCTCTTGATTCTGCTGTTATGCAGTATCCGGGAGATCTTAGCATGGACTTGATCAAACGCTCCCAAGCTGCGGCTCGATGCAACGTTGCCTGCCCTTGCAACTGGTGCGGCATGACCATTTGCTGCCAGTGCAACTGTTGAAGAGGTTAGTATACTGTTGAACGGCTTCATAAGAGCACTGTGTTAACTATTAAAGCTCAAACAAAATCTCGAAATGAGGATGCTAGATTTATGCTGTTGGGTTGCAGATTGATGGAGATGTGCCAACTGTTTGAGGCCATGCTTATCGAGCAGTTGTAGTACGGCTCATAACACTCATTATAGTGCAGTTCTAGAGAAAGCTTAAGATAAATCAAAGTTTATTTCCGGACTAAATATAGTGTTAACAATCTCAGACGTGGATGTTTGTGATATAAAATATACCTGGCCCGCTGAGCATAACGTAAATTAATCGCCGTTGTTCATTTGATACCATAGATATCATTCCCATGCCGGGTTTAATATAACCTGAATAGAGGCTGAAATTATTCACTTGTCTGTAAACGACTAGTGCAATGGTTATCATTATACTAATTTCCTCGGGTGTGCGTTGTCAGCATTAATAACGATTATAAGACAGAGCACCATCTCTTCTCGAATTACGACATTTTCCAAGCTTAGAAAACTACGTTCGCCGACACGACAGAGGTTAGGATAGGATTTCGTAAATGTAAATGATATTTAAATCGATCACCACCCTAAAAGCATGTGAGGTTATATGAGGGGAATTATGAAAATTATAGCACTACCACAAGCTCTGTGCCTTTTAAGCTTATAGAACACTTTAGTCTAGGTTTCCGAGCCTTATAGTAGAAGGCGAATTAGGTGTCGCTGGTTTTTAAGTTAGTTTATTTTAGCAGGGTCCATTTCCAGACACTTGTGGCTATGCAACCCTGCCTGCTTGTACTCTAAAGGTACTGCCCCTGGTTGTCTCGTAGAGTAGAGCCGAATCTTGCTGATCTACGCTTCACGCTTAAGTACTACACCTTTAGATGACCTTCTATACAGAATCGCTAGGGCGCTAAGTCAATGTCATTACCATACCATTTGTCGTACATATTTGCTCTGGTTCTTTATCTTCTAATTAAAGCAGATTATCACATAATAATAAACTTTTATTGCTATTACTAAAAATTAGGACAGTAGTAGTGTAACGGGGTGGTGCCGACCGCCGTTACAGTGCGTAGTATATATAGCGTGTTGCGCGTATTCCGGGCGAGCCGGAATACTGTAGTCTTTTTGGCTCAGTGAGGTGTAGCGCGAGCGCAACCGTACATCGTTACATATCCTCATTCCTACTTCTACAAAGCAAGTAACGTTAGGGCTTGCAGCTAGAGAGGCTTCTACAAGCGCACGGGTTAGGATATCATGTCAATGTAAGGGTTAATGTAGCTCGAAGAGG
>KV458996.1:8100-20649 GCA_001662605.1 Pseudogymnoascus sp. 05NY08
CCCAGCACTTCTGCTTCCAGCTCCGTGCCATCGACCTCGGCGTCTACTTCTCTCTCCAGCACACCAGCATCAAGCTCTATGGTCTCTACCTCTGCGTTTAGCACGCCATCAGGTAACATCCAACCAATCCTTGCTCTAATTCCTTTGCTAACTCTTTACCCAGCTTCTCCATCTGGCAGTTCAACAATGAGCTCCTCAGGCTCTGCCACAGTTTCAGGCTCGCCACTGAACTCCGATGAACCCAATACGGTGAAAAGTCTGAACGATTACTGGACATACATCGGCTGCTACAAGGATCTTGTAAATAACGGCCAGCGAGTCCTCTCAGAGGCCTCTTTCGCCTACACCGGAATGACATTGGAGTCCTGCGCGAAAAACTGCAGTACCGGAACGTACAACGGTAAACCTTTCAACATTTTCGGCACAGAGTATGGTCGTGAGGTAAGACTCTTCACTTCCAGACTTTTCTTTTCAGCTAGCTAACCAGCAGTTCTTTAGTGTTATTGTGGATATACACGTACGACAATCCACAATTTTTTTAGTCAACATATCTTCTAATCAGTCACAGTGAACACCACTGCCCTCAAGGCCCCTGAGTCAGACTGCTCCTACGCTTGTAGCGGTTCGAGCACTGAGCTCTGTGGAGCCGGTGCACGACTGAGCGTTTACAATAACACAGTCTACAATCCTCCGCCTCCACTACCGAGCCATGTGCCAAGCGTGGGCGGTTTCAACTGGGTCTCATGCTACACCGACAGCGGCGCACGAGTCCTCAACGGTAATTCCTATATCTCAACTACTAACATGACAGTGGAAAACTGTGCAGCATTCTGCAATGCTGGGAACTGGCAGTTAATGGGATTGGAATGGATGCAGGAATGTTATTGTGGCAACACGACTAATGCTGCTGCTAATGGTGTTCCCGCGCCCACTTCAAACTGTAATATGCTTTGCTCGGGCAATGTGGTATGTCCCTTTTTCTTAAAACCCGCTGATTTCTTTCCGTCTAGGCTAATTTAAATAGCTCGAATATTGCGGTGCCGGCTTCCGCCTAGACTTCTACGCCAAACCGGGGCCACTCCCATCCTCATCGTCTGCCAGCCCCGGCAGCACTGCATCGGCGTAATCAACTCGGAACTGCATTTTTAACAAAGATGAAAGGGATATGAGAACAAAGAAATAAGAAATTTTGTCATACTGACATGGTTCATACGTCGAGATCTGATGGACATCTCTCTGTTTAATCTTTTAGGTCTATATAGTAATCAGTTGAACATACTTGTTTCGACGCACTTGACCGTAGAATTGTTAAAGTATCGAGTTTTATACGTGGTTTAGGGCTCGAACTAAGCACTCTGTAGCGGAATAGCTAGACTGAAGGAGAACGACGAACTAAGGCGAGAGAAGGGTCAAGCCACAACAAAAGGAGATGCCACTAACACGGAAATATCACGACTACAGAGAAAAATCGAGAAGCTAGAAGAGCAAATAATGAGCGTTGCTGTGCTGGTATTAGGCGGTGAGGGTCCTCTAGAGCTATGCCGACTCGTGTTATAGCAGAACACGCGAAAATTGTCCAAGCTTCTATTAAATTGGGCTACTGTGTGTCTATGCTCTCACTTAATTAGGCTAGGACGCGTCCGTCGCGTTTTGCCAGAATCATCACACGCACCAATATAACTTACTAAGAGAAAGAGGTTACCAACCCCCCGTCTCCCTAAAAAAAAGCGATTGATTATGATAAAATTGGTACAAAACAGCGCAAGCTAGAATCACCTTGACAGCACCAGGTTAATCAGTTGATGGCTCTACCATGCCACGCGGTGACTGCGGCCGAGTCGAAATCCCGATGCCTCCGCCCGGGTTCATAAGGTTGCCGCGATATTCAGCGTTCTTGTGGCTTGACCGAGAAGGCTCAATGCTTAATGCTCGCGATTTGCCGATGAAGAAGTGCGAGGCAGGCGGTCAAGTTCCGAGAACAAACCGATCATCCATCTGAACTAGACTCACACGATTCGTTCCATATCAAGGCTTGAGTAATCTTCATTAGTGCTTGTTTATCCCCCCGCGTTTCATTCAACTCCTCATCTACCCATCCATTCGTAAAGCTGCCGCCGAAGTCAATCAACTAGGCATCATCGGTCTCGGAGTTGATGAGGATATTCTCTGGCTTGCCATCTCCCACACCACCCCGATCTCATGTAATTGATAAATGGTCTCTTTGGTCTGCTGTGCCCACTTATTCCGTCGCTCTCTAGCGGGGGCGACTGCATCTCCAACTCTCTTGCCTAATGTATGTTTGCTTAGAATGAACTCTTCTAAGATCCCGATAACGCCATCACCGTCGACAACCAAGGCGATTAATTTAGACACTCTAATGAAATAGGCGTATTAAGACAGCGCAATCGCCTGTAAACACTCGTATTCCCGCTGGACAGCCTTTCCCTAAATGGTTTTCGCGATCTTGCAACACGCGTCTTGCCAGTTCGCCGAGACTTTGGCTATATAGCCTACACCGGGAAACTTTTCCAGGACGGAGATATCTCTTGCCGAATATCTCGGCAGATTCGATGCATCGCTGATGGCGAGGCGGAAGGGGCGTCTCGGCGGCGGTGGGCTTTTTTGCACAAGCTCCACCCTCCCTCTAGCGAGAACCAGGCGGAAATAAAAAGTCTCTGGATTGAAGTCGGAGTGTAGGTCCGGAGGGGATTTGGCGGAGCTAATTGCTGGCGCCAAGTGGGCAAATGTCCGCCATCCGCCCTCGGCGATCATATCCTCGACTTCACCTTCAATTTCTCGTTCCGCCTTCCTGTCATTCCGGAGAATTGCAGTGTTATACCGGGCGAGTGTCAATGTTACTTGATCATCCGGAGAGGATGCTGGGCAGACTGCTACAACAAAGATCTTGCCGTTGCAGAAGATAGTAAAGTCGTGCCCCTTGCCGATTTCTCCGTTAATTCCTTGGAGGTAGTAGTTAGACTTGCGCTCCCACCTTCCACGGCTGCCCTAGGAAGTTCACCCGGGCAGACAACATGAAACAGCATCTCGAGACGCACTACAAGGACTCGCGCCGCTTGCGCCCCTCCTCGTCCTGCGCGGGCTCCAGCTACTGCCGCGTGCTACGCAAGAACGCCAGCGCGCCAGCTGTGGCGATGCGGCGCGAGGGGCGCGGGTTGACCCGCGATATGGTGGTTGCAGGCGAGGCACATGCGGGAGGTTAATACAAAGAAAGGAAACGAAGCATTGGCTTGAACAAAAAACGAATACCCCTGCACTCCACCCATCTAAGCTACCATGCACCCCTCCTACAATGCAACATCGCAAGTCGATGGTGGGAAAAGGAAGGCCTCGATGTTTTGAATTCAGGCTATTTTACCGCTACCTGCATCGTCCGCAGATTCAACCTTTTCTCAGACCTAGCAACTGCTAATAACGCATTTAATGAGCGACATATGCTCATTAGACGGCTGATGGTTAGTGGACGGATAAACCTTGATTGTAGTCGACGGGGCGGCAGTGCTCTTTTGTTTGCAATTGGGCTATATAATAAAGATAGACAACCTTATATATTAACATCTTGAGATCTGCTTATCTACCTGTGGACGCGAAGGAGCGGTAAACATCTTAATGCTAGATATTAGTATCTATCCCCTAAGCAAATCACCTCCACCCGCCTCTAAAAAAAGCGCAGAACAAAGACAAACGCATGAGCCTAAAACGGAAACTAAACGCAAACCTATTATAACCCCCCCTAATCTGTCGCCTTAACTTAAATAACCTCCCGCCTCCCCTCTCTCTTCATGATGGTCACTAGAGCTATTACTATGATGCTTTAGTTAAAGATTGTTTAGGCTTGTCTTACTGCTGAAACTCACAAGCTAATGTTACAGCTAGAGTCAAAATCGCTCTCGGCTTCCTTAGCATAGGTCATTAACAACGACATTAGGAGATAGACGCAATTAGTACCCTTAACGCATACTCGTTTGTGACTAGGCGTCTATTAAACGACGCACTTGATCTTCATTGGCTAGTGCATTTGTCAACACGGAATTGGTTGAGAAATGAATGGGATGACTAGGCAAATCAGCTCCGCTTGCGCTTGTGAATTGATTAGCAGCGGTACCTTTAGAGTACAAGCAGGCAGGGGTGCATAGCCACAAGTGTCTGAAAATGGACCCTGCTAAAAATAATTAACTAAAAAACTAGCAACACCTAATTTGCCTTTTACTGTAGCTATAGAGAGAATCGCTTTATAATATAGTAGAGGGTGAATTAGGGGTACGTACTATACACTATAGCTAGGGTTAGTTAGTAAATTCTTAGTAGGATCTATTTCTAGACACTTGTAGCTATGTAGGATTAGCAGGTTGTCCCCTATTAGCCCCACCTAATAGTCTCAACTAATAGTATTAATTGTCTCTTACTACTAGATAGTCTTAATAAAAGACGCTTTTATATTTAGCATACTTTTAGAAAATCTACACAAAGCAAGGTGTAGGCATAGTAGGAGCTGCTATAGCATTAAGGAGTTAGGAACTATAAATTAAATATAAGACCTATTATAAAGCCATTAAAATTTAAACAGTAGGCTAGCTACATAATCTTAAGGGCACATCCTATCTATAAATGCTAGCCCTAGACCCTCTCTAAAGGTTCTAACTATTAAGCTCCCTCTAGTCTAATATAAACTTACTAAATAAGTAAACATTTCCTTATCCTCTAGGATATAGTCTTTGTTCTTAAATTTAATCATTAGAGTGTGTAATGTATTATAGTAACACTCATTTTAGTAGTACTTTAGTTTAATGACTATATTAAACTACTAGCTGTACTAATTATGCTTATATTATACTAGGTTATATAGATAAGGTTGTTTACTATAGTAGTAGAGCTAATGTGCCTTTAGGTCACTAATCTATAGTAAGACCTATAACTAGCTTATATATATCTAGGGTTAATTAGCATAGCTTAGAGAATAGGTAGAAGATGACCTTATATATAGCTTGTTTAACATGTTTAATGTAGGATAACATAAGGCATATAAAACTTAGAGTTAGGACTAGAGACTTGTAAATGTAACAATAATAAAGATTTGCTAGATAGAAGCTTTAGGTCTACTTATAATAAGAAAGATTCTAAGGGCAGTTCTTTAGCTTTAGCTAGAAGTCTAAGTTTATTACTTATGTGTCATTCTCTTAGTCCTCTTATTTATACTTATCTAACATATTAATAACTAGAAGATGTAATAATGAACTATTCCTTATCTATAATAGTAGTTAAAGTATAAGCTTCTCCTACTACTCCCTTAAACCTTAGCTGCTAACTCTATAGTCCTTAGTAACTACCTTATAAATATAACGCATAGTAGTAGGCATAGGGTTTACTATCTATAAGTATATCTATATCTAGTTAAATAATATAAGGTAGATTAATGCTTAAAGTTAAGGAAGACTAGAGATAATTTTTAACCTAGAATACATAACATAGTTAGTATTTTAAGAAGAGTAACAGCATAAAAGAATTAAAATGTAGGAACATAAGAATTAATTTAACCCTAAGATTCATTTATTAAGGTGCTAGTTATTAATAAGGAAAGGTTCTAGACATAGACATAAAGGCTAGATTTAGAGTATATAGAGAATAGAAATGTAACATTTAAACTTTAAGTAGAATTAGATGCTATAGATAAGGAGATTGTGAAATAAAGACATAACGCTTAGATTCTAAGCTAGAACCCTATACACCTAAAGCTAAAAGATTACTAGGACAAGCTAAAACATAATTAGAAAAGGTGTAAGCTAAAAATAACCTAGCCTATCTAATTAGCTAAGCTAAATCTACTACTCTAGTTAAGGTAATTACTTTTCATTATATAATCTATACTTACTTTAGAACTCTAACTCCCTATTAGTAGAACAAGTTCTTTAAAGTATATAACTAAACTATAACTAACTTAAATCCTAAGAGAGCTATTTAATAGCATAGATTAAGAGCTATTAGAGGATGTTAATTAATTACTAGGTGCTAATAAAAGTTAACTATTATAATTTAGCTTATAAAGTGTCTTTAACCTTTAATTAAGGATCTGTCTATAAATAATAGACTAAGATAAGAAAAGGTGTTATAGTAATAAAGAACATAATAAACAAGATAGACATAATTACTATCTAAATACTATAATTACATCTAGTAAGTCATTCTATATTCTCTATAAATAGAGTAGCTATATAGGTATTAACAACTTCTATATAGTGTAAAGTCTTTATTAACTCTATCCTACACCTAGAACAACTTAGGCTTTACTACTTATATATAATAATGCTACTAAGGATCTATTAATTACTGCCTTTAATAAAACTTATACTTTATTAGAGGATAGAAAAACGCAGTGTCTTATGTTATATATTACTTATATCTAGCTTGTTTAAGGCTACTATAGTAAGATTCTAGTGTTAGATTTATAGCCCCTTACTAAGTTAAGGGGCTATGTATTTACTAATCTACCTAATATAGTTCTAACAGCATACTATTTTATATATAGGTTTATAAGAAAATGCTAGTAGATGAAAACATCTTTAGCTAAACTAGTAAGTAATTAAGAAGAAGTGTATCTTCTAGAAGAACTATATCTTTAGAAAGAAGTAGCATTAAGAACAACTAGTTACTATACTCTATAACTTATAGTACTAGGAAAAGAAACTTTCTTAATAATGCTTTTAAAAAGAGTTATAGTAGTACCTATATAAGGTGGATTAGTAGACATATAGTCCCTTAACTTAGTAAGGGGCTATAAATTCTAATTATAGGCTAAGTAGATCTAGTTAAGCTAGGGTTACATTATCCTACCTTCTAGAGCCTAACTTATAAATAATAGCAGATATAAATTAAAGTTGTTTATACACTCTTCTATACTATCTAGAGCTAACTATAGTAAGATATTTAATGTACATACATAAGCTTAAAATGTTAGCCTAGTAAAAAAGCAAATAAGAACATATATCTACATACTAATTTAAGAAGTACATATAGAAACCTAGATCTAAGCATCTAGTTTTCTTCTATATATAAATCTATAAACAGTATATAGATGTAGATTTCTATTATTAAACTCACTTTAGATACATATAAAAAGAATATTTACCTTGTCTATAGAATAATTTAGCACCTATGTATATAGTACTATAGAGTACACCTCTACTAATTAATTTATATACTAGCATTTATAGTAACTAAGTTCTTTAAGTTAACAACCTATAGCTTATAGGCTAAGTAGTACTTATAATTATAAACAAATATACTAATTAAGGGGATTACTAATAGGGTAGAACAGACCTTAATAACCTTCTCCTTAACGTTAATAAATCTAGCCTCTTTTATCTAGCCCTTATAAATACATTCTACATTTAGCAGCTTTCTAAAATTTACACTTAACTTAGATAACTATATAACCTAACTTTAAGTCTATAGCACCTTATCTAGGTTTAAATTATTATTAGCATATATCTATGCATTATACTCCTACGCCTCTATCTAGGCACTAGGTTTTAAGTTATTAAACGCCTATTAATATAACTTAGACTAACCTCCTATACTCTTAGATAGTAAGTGCTAGTATATAAAATTAAATTTTCTAACCTCTAGAAACACTTATAGACTTTTAAAGTCATCTATATAAAACTTTAGATTTAGTAGGACAAAGACTAGTTAGATTAGTAATAGGTTAGTCCTAATTGCTAGTGTGCCTAGAAATTCATTTATAAACTCTATTACCTAAATACCTATCCTAGTGCTAATATTAAGGACTAATTATAGTTCTTTAATTAGTATATAGAATAATAAGCAACCCTAATAGAGTTAATAGATGTAATATTAGAGATTAAGTTAATCTTGTTCTATCTTATTATTTAGAAGGTAGTATTTACCTTATTTATAGGTATAATACTAACAGCTATTCTTATATTAGTACCTAGTAATAGATAATGCTAGGGAGGTGCTAGAAGAGGCTATAGAATCTCTATAAGTAGAATCTATATTGTTAGATTCACCCTATGTATAGTTAGCTTACTAAACTAGAATAAAAGTGTTAATAAAGCATAGGTACCTCTTCCTATTTGTTAATTTAAAGGGGTGTGTGATTTTATAAATTGTTGTTAGCATCTAGCTTAGCAAGTAGAGGGAGTTAGTCTTTAGTGACTTTAGTAGTAGTAATAGTAGTAGCTAGTAATGTCTTAGTCTATCCTTTATTATTTACTCTAGTCTCTTCTAGTGTCTCTTTATAGTACTGTTAATTAGTAGTCTAAGTAGTCTTAGCCTAGGTAACCTAGGATTTAGCTAGCTAAAAAGCTTCTAGCTCTTATACCTTAGCTATAGGTTATTAGGTATAGAGTTTAAGCTAATTTATAAGATAGCATAAGACTTAATAGATTAAAGGTTACTACCTTATTATATCTAGATTAGATGGCTAGATAGTAGATAAAGGAGTTTGTTTTAGTTATAAATTAAAAAAAGTTATGCCTAAGGCTAGATGACCTTAGTAGAAGACTGTAGAAGATAAGAAGGATATATAAGATATTATTAATACTATTAGGTAAGGGATAATTACAACTATCTAGTATAGGATAGTAGAACTATATTAGGTGAAGTAGTAGATAGATAGCTTAGTTAGGGCCTAAAATCCTAATTAGCACTGTTACTCCTCTATAAATTATTTTATAGGGTAAGTTCCTATAGAATGCTAAATATAGCAGCCTAGGATATAGTTGTTTAATTTAGCTACTAACTTATCTTTAGTAACAAAGGAGGTGATACTATAGCTGTTCCCTAGGTTAGGTATAAGACTATTATTACAACTATTATAGAATTATTAGTAGAGTGTTGTTGATTTTACTTATTGCCCTATATAGATAAAGTGTTATATATTAACATATGTTATAATCTATCTATTATTAAACTACACTCTACCCTTATCTAGAAACAACTTATATCTAAAGTTATAGAGTCTATGTTATAAATTTATATCCTCTAGTATAAAATCTAAAACTAGTTTAAATACTACATACTTTAAATACTTAATCTACTCTATCTACTCTATAGTTATAATAGATGAACTTATATAGATTTTTAAATTTAGAAAGTAACTAGTATAATCATCTATATATATATTAGTATCTACTATTTAATATAATAGTAGTTATGTAACCTATTAAGTATCTTAAGTAGTTATAACATCTATAATGAATTAAGGGATTACTATAAAATTAGGTTAAGGTTATAAGGACAAAGGGACCTAGCTTATAGTAGTTGTATATAAGAGTATAAGTCTAAGGGGATGCTAGATTCTATCCTATAGGTCTAATAAAGGATATAAAAATAATAAAGAGGAAACCCTCTTTACCTATTTCCTTAAATACCTAAAACAGCTTCAACTTAGTTATTCCTCTACTAGCCCTAGATTACTACCTAGAATAGATCTATATTAACCCTAAGTCTAATTAAGGTTATATAGCAACTATAACTAATCTAAGGAAGGAGGCATCCTTATAAGTGTAGACTAAGGCAAATGTTACTACTTAGTATAGGTAACTTATAATGTTATAAAAGGTGCTATATAGTAGCCTATATAAGGGCTAGCTATGTTACTATAAGGCATTTTTATAATTAGCTAGATTATAGCATAAGGTACTCTTAAGGTAGATTATACATACTATAGTTATAAGAGGCTTTAAATGTATATAGTAATAAAGAAGGGTATAAGAGGTGTAATCTAAGCACTTAATCTTACATCTTAACTAATCTAGCTTAAAGGGCTTACTACTATTATAAAGAGCTTAGGGTATAAAGATGCCTCCTTAGATAGACTAGTTATAGAGGGTTATGTAACCTTTAGGTAATTTAGAGTAGTTATAGTTATATTATTAAGGTTAACTAACATATAACTAAGTTGTAAGGATGCCTCCTTACACAGGGTACTTTTAGACCTATAGGGCAGCGCCTAGCACCAACACCATAGGGTGGCAGGGTAGGATTTTGAGGGTTAGGGTAGATTTAGGTAACAGACGGGAGTGGATCTACAGGTACGCTAGGCTTAGCAGAGTCAGACCTAATATGGATACTTAAGGGGTAGGAAGCCTTACGCTCCTCCTTTATCTTTTTTATATCCTTTGTAGTAGACCTATAGGATTACACCAACTCCTATCCAACTTATACTCCTATATGCCACTTCTTATGATATAGTGCCCTATGTCCTTACATTATATAAAAAAGATCACGCCTACTAGGGACAGCTGTACTCAAATAATATCCCACCCTTAAACAACTTAGGAGAACTACTGTTACACTACCGACTGCAACTTAGTTCCGTTTCGGAGTAGAGACCTAACAACTTCAAATAGCTGTGATTCTAGAGATCTTACAGACAGCCAGTGGATTAGGGTTTAATCTTATAGAGCAAGCTAGTAAAGTCGCTAACGCGTTAGTGCTAAATAGGATACAAGATCCTAAAGAACCCCCTTATAGCACAGAGGCAATTGTGAACAAGAGTGCTAATAGCTACAAGCTACTGGAAGTTAGACTCTTTCATATCAACTGCGACTTAATACACCCCTAAACCCACCATGTTATACAAGACAGCACAAAACCCACCACCTAATAACGACGGTTAACCACTACAAATGACAACTAGGCAGACTACAACTGCAGGGCTGTCTAAGAGCCCCCTAGATCAAATTGCAAACCTTGAAAATGAGATGTGAGAGCTTAAAGCAATAATAGCCACCCTAGTAGCTAGCTAGACCCAAATACCCTCTATGCTGCCGCTAGCGGCAGACACTCTAGTACGCACTATTAAAGCTGACGAAAATGAAGAGGAACAGCCTAAACAGCCTGCACTAATAATGCAAAACTCCTTTAGCACTATTCAGTTGCCACCTATTAGTAATGCGCGCTCTCCTTTAATCCCAGTTCTACCCTAACAGTACACTAAGGACCCCTTAAGTTGCTATAAGAAATCGTCTATATTAGAAAAAATCACGCCCCTTAGCAATAGCATTAAACATACCTTCCTATAGTAGAGTGCTTCTATTTAGGACTAACTTATGGTTAATAAAGACCATTACCCTACTAACGTGTCACAACAAGCATTAATATAGAGAACCACAACTAGCCTAGCTAAGAAATACCTAGAACCCTAATACCTATTAGATACACATAGGTTCTAGAGTGCTAACAAAATGATGGACCTACTAGGATCATATTACCTTATAGGTAACAAGACTAAACAGGCCTAGAACGAATTTAATAATATGCAAATGGGTGAGAAGGGCCACTCTTACAAGTCCTTCCCTAAGTTTAAGGCCCGTTTCTAGAGCGTAGCTATTACTGGACAAGTATCATAATTAGAGTGGTTTTAGTATATGTGGAATAAGCTGACGCTGTAATTCTAAAGCCGCATAGCAGTCATTAAGAACTAATGGAATGGTAACTACTAGGTTATAGTCCAAGAGCTTACTGCGTTTAATTAGGAACGCTAGAGGAACAACAAGTTAAGCTTCCTGTCTATAGCGTTAAAGCTAAGCTTAGCGAGGTCTATAGACCAGCCTAAGTTAAGCTCTATGCTAGTGTTGAGACTGACCTAACCTGTTACTACTTCTACCCTTCCTCTATTCAACTGGACCTAGTTCCCCACCTACCTAAAACCAGACATTATAGGGTGTGCCTAAGCTGCTGCTCTAGCTGCCACTAGCAACTGTTTTAAGTGTGGCAAGCCTAGCCACTTCTAAGACAAGTGCCCACTTAACGCCATAGTAAAAGAAATAGACTAGGAGGCCCCTAAGTCTAAGGAATAGTAGGAGGAAGCTGTAGAACTCCAGTTAGATGAGGACCTAGAGGAAAACGACGAGGCCTAGGAAAAGGCTCCTTCCTAGGTCTATGCAAATGTAATCTATAAGATCTCAACTTAAGAGAACTCTTAGGCAGAACCTAGTTCTTAGTCAACACCACCCTAAGTCTAAACGGACTTAGGGTGCAAACTAAGGCTCTTGTAGACATAGGAGCAAATAGATACCTTGTTATTAATAAACCCTTTGCGCTTTAACTGTTAAAGGCGCTTTAGAGCCCTATACGGAAACTACCCTACTCTATACTAATATGCAGTTTTCATCAAAAAATCCAAAGCTACGTATCTAAGTATATTTGGTTGTACTTAACAGTTAAAGGACGCCAAATATATAACTGTCCCTTTGTGCTCCTAGACCTTAGAGCGCAGGATGTGATTATTAGGAAGAAGCTTTTTAGCTGCTTCTAAATACTACTCAACTCTATAAAGAGCCGTTTAGTATAGCTAAAGGAGTACCTGCCTACTCCTAGCTAGAGCAAGGAGATTACCTTGCCCTACTACTTACGCGAAACGTCCATTTGACATCTAGCACACTAGTCAGATGCAAATCATAGGGATGCTGTAATCCACTACAAAGATAGACGCCGCGCAGGCAGACGCTTGATGGAGATTATAAAAGTGATAATTTCAGCCTCCCCTAAAACGACCACTAATAC
>KV458997.1:0-18349 GCA_001662605.1 Pseudogymnoascus sp. 05NY08
TTTACTGTGGCGATACAGGGGGTCTTTAGTAGGTGTACGGTGTTACAACTATAGAACCTGCATACTCCTAGAGCCAGTAGGGACCCTAGAAGTGTGGGGGCTCTTAGGAGCGAGTGCTCTAAGAGCCGTAGGGCTTCTAGGAGCGGGGGGTTTGGGAGTAGGCGGGATTCCAGGAGCGTAGGGGCTCCTGGAAGTCACGTGGTAGAACAGGGTATCTACTATCAGACTCCTGCAGGATGTCACGTGATAGAACAACAGGAATAGCGAGAATAGTAAGAGAGCTTGCTATTCCCCCTATTCCCTTTAGCATGACGCCACTATATAAGTAGATAGTTAGTTCTTAGATAGGAGCTTCGTGCTCAACTCAATACAGTATTTGTTATATACTGTAACGTGTTTTACAAAAGCCTTTGTGTCTGATCCCCTGCCTCCTCTGTTAAGTAAACTAACGCAATAAAACCTCTGTGAGTCTTATAGTTTAAGACCTAGCGTTACAGCTAGGTCTTAAACTATAAGACTCATAGAGGTTTCGTTACGTTACGTTACTTAACAGAAGAGGTAGGGGATTAGACACAAAGGCTTTTGTAAAACGCGTTACTAGTATATAACAAATACTATATTAAGTTGAGCACGAAGCTCCTATCTAAGAACTAACTATCTACTTATATAGTAGCGTCATGCCTAATGCTATAAAGGACCATTATAGTCCATTATAGTCCTACTGTACTAGACTACTATAGTCCTGCATAGTCTATCACGTGAGGTTGTAGGATGTAACTAGTTCTTAGAACCTAGCATTCTAAGAACCCTAGCACTCCTACACCCTCCCTTACTCCTACGCCCTAGGATTCTAGGAGCCACTTAGTTCCTAGAATCCCTTAGTCTGCTTAGCCCCTAATCCTAAAATGGGTTAGCGTTACTTAGAGTCTGATACTAGACATCCTGTTCTAGCACCTTAAATCCCTTAACTAATCATATCGCGTTATAGCTGTAACACTAGGTCCCTCTCCCTAAGGCCTAGTCCTGTAGGCCTACTGACTAAGGAAACTGCTAACTACTTAAGTAGGGTAACGCCTACTTATTTTACTAGGCAGGTTGCGCTGCTATGTCCTTCCTATCATAACTGCCTATAGCTTAAAGAAAAGACTAGAAGAAATTGCCCTTACCCTTTATATTAACAAATCTAGTAAAGAGATGTCTCCCTATAGATTCTACGTTTAGACTAAGAAACGATGCGTTGCTTCTGGTCCAAAATCCACCTGTTGTTCTAAATGTGTACGCCATCATAAAACAAGTTGTGTCTTTACTAAAAAGCTACCCTCCCTTAGTAGCTAGGCTTCCCTAGATTGCTAATGCAAGAAGCTGCACAATGAGGAGGAGGAAGCTATGATGAAAATCATCTGCCTAAGGAAACAATAACGTCTACTTAATAATAAGGAGCAGAGAATGATTAAACTTAGCGTGTTAACCCTAGAGGAACTTTACGTAAAAGAGAAGGAAGAGTAGGAGGAGTCATCCTGCTAAGAAGCTAGGGCGGCCGCCTTAGCTAAGGCCTCTACCTTCCTAGAATCTCCTTTTATTAATCCTAATGCCTTTAAGGAGCTCCCTAAACCCTTCTAGGGCAGCCTTGCTGCTAATCTAACTACTGTTTTTCCTAGGGGTGTTAGTGTTTCCACTCCTAAATTAAGCCATAGCTAATGTTCCTTATAGGTTCCTAGGAATTGTCTATAGGTTCATAGCCTTCCCATTTTATTAAAAACTCTTCTTAGCGTCCTACTAACCTTCTGTCTAGGATTACCTTAACCTTATACTTAACAATTTCATTCTTAGGTTAGAGTTTAGTGTTAGTTGCAATTAGGGTATTCCCTCTTACTAGTTCTAATAATGAGACAGAAAACACTAGGTGGAGTCTAGAGTTCTTAGGTAGCTACAGCCTATAATTAACTAAGCTAACTTTGTTTAATATCTTGAATGGTCCTAATTTCTTAAAGTCTAACTTTATACTTAGTTGTTTCATTTTAATGTGTTTTTAGAGTAGGTATACTTTATCCCCCCCCTTAAAGGTAAGTTCTATACTACACTTCTTATTTACGTATATAGTAGATCGTTCATTTAAGAATTAGATGTCTGTTGTAAGTTGTTCATAGAACGTTTTTAGTTGTTCTACTATAATCTAAGCTTGTTCTACTTATAATCTGTCTAGTCTTAGGTGCCTATATGCCTCTAGCTAGTAGCTGTAATTAGCAAAGAATAGCAAGACTTTCATTGCTTCTGCTATTACACTATTATATACAAACTATGCTATAGGTAAGATCTAAACCTAATTATCCTGCTAGTAGTTAACATAACTCTATAGGTATTACTTAAGGGTTTAATTTAATCTTTCTGTCTAGCTATCTGTCTAGGGGTAGAAAGCTGTTAACAGCTTATGATTTGTCCCTAGTAGCGCCATTAGTAATTTCTAGAATTTTAAAGTGAAGAGCTTGTCTCTATCTAAGATAATTTCTTCTAGCATCCTATGATTAGCTAAGATGACTTAAATGAAGGTGTATACAAGCGCTATAGCGTTGCTAGCCTCTAGGTATAGTATGAATTTCCTATACTTTGTAAGTCTTTCTATAATAACTAGAATAGAGTCGTATTCTACTCCTATTAACAGATCTTTAGATAGTGGTAGTTTGACGATGAAGTCTAAAGCTATTAACTTCTACACTCCTTTTAGTACTAGTGTTGACATAAGCTGTCTATAAGGCAAGTGCCTATTAGATTTTAACTTGCTGCAAATGTCACATTCTCTTACTACTGTTTATACTTGCTTCTATAAGCCTAGGAAGTAGTAGTGTTAGGCAATTCGTTTAAAGGTTCATGTTACTCCCTAATGACTATATGCTACCAACAAGTGTTGTTCTTACACTAGTAGGTGTCTTATTTAACTTAGGACATACACTAATCCTTTGTATTAAATTAGTCCTTATTCATTAATAGTAAAATTGCCTTTAACTTTAGTTAAGACTTGCTTTGCGCATTTGTCTATTACGTAAGCTTTCTTAAGTCTTTGTTCTAGTTCTAAGTTCTCTATAGTGGTGATTATAGCTAGTAACTCATTATACTACATCCCTACGTCTGTTTTCTTTAGTATTACTCTAGGTCTTTCTTCCTTTAGGCTAATGTAGTTAGTCTGTCTACTAAGAGCGTCTGCTCTTATGTTCTTAGAGCCCTTATGATAGGTTATTGTAAAGTTGTAGGCTATAAGGGTCTCTACCTAGCAGACTTGTCTGTAGTTTAGAACCTTAGTTATAGTAAAGTATATAAGGTTCTTATAATCTGTCTATACGTACATAAGGTAGGTGGATCCCTTAAGATATACTTGCTACTACTTAAAGGTACTAACAATAGCTAGTAGCTCCTTGTTGTAGATGTTATAGTTAAGCTCTATAAGTGATAGTTTTCTAGAGTAATACATAATTAGTTTGAACTTACCGTTCTTGTCTAGCTAATTTAGACATGCCTTAATTACAAAGTTAGAAGAGTCTGTCTTAAGGATAATCTTCTTTATAGGGTTAAATGTAGTAAGGATGGGTGCCTCTATGAACTTTGCCTTAAGTTCCTAGAAGGCAACCTCTGCCTTGTCTGTCCATTTAAACACAAGATCCTTTTTAGTAAGCTCTATAAGTAGTTGAGCTACCTTAGAATATCCTGTAATGAACCTTGAATAGAAGTTGGAGAAGCCTAAAAAGGCTTGCACTTCCTTAACTATAGTTAGTGTTAGCTATTCTAACACTACTATAACCTTTGCTTAGTCTATTTTAATGCTATGCGTTCTAATAATGTAACTTAAGAATTCAACTTAGTTTTTATAGAATTTGCATTTTTCTAGCTTAAGGAGTAAGTTGTACTTCTCTATTTTTTCTAGGACAAGTTTCACATGCTTAACATGTTCCTACTTACTTATTAAGTACACTAAGACGTTGTCTAAGTAGATAATGACAAAAATGTCTAGGTATTTGTATAAAGCGTTATTTATAAGTTGTTATATAGATACAGGTGTATTTGTTAGCCTAAAGGGCATGACTTGATACTTAAATAGGCTATAGTAGGTGTAGAATGCTGTTTTCCATTCTTCCCTAGCCTTAATTTAGATTAGGTTGTATGCGCCTTACAGATCTAGCTTACTAAAGATCTTTGCTCCTTAGAATCTATTATGTAGTTTGTTAATTAAAGGTAGGGCGTACCTATCTTTTATTATGATATTGTTTAACGCTTAATAGTCTACATATAACTATAGGGAGCTGTCTTTCTTTAGCACAAAAAACACTAGACTTCCTACTAGTGATGTAGATAGTTTAATGAATCCCTTTGCTAGGTTGTCATTAATGTACTCTTTAAGTACCTTTAGCTCTTTTTCTAATAGTTAATATATTAGTCTAAACTATAGACTTTTGTCTTTCTCTAAGGGTATTTTATGATCCTATAGTTAGTGCTTAGGAAGCACCTTGTTCTTTAGGCCTTCCTAGAATAGCTAATTGTATTCCTTATACTCTACTAGTATACTTATTAGTAAGGATGCCTAGGCTAGGTCATTAGGCTCTATAGAGGTTGCACACACCTTACGTTAGCCCTAGGAGGGTCCCTCCTATTATGTCATGCTTGTTCGTTTACATGCGCATTAGCTTATTATAACTTCTTTGTTCTACTAGTTAATCTAGGGGTTATGTTCCTTAAGCTAAGGTACACTAAGGATGTACGTATAGTTGTCTATGTGCATGATATTAAATTAGATCGTCTCCTTATGTCCTTATAGCATAACTATCTCTAATGGGACTATCTTAAGGGTTACTATTCTATTGTTAGTTAAGATGGGTTCTCTATCTACTACTATAAGTAGGTAGAGGTTAGCTTTCAGTTATGTCCTAAAGCCTTATATGTCTACTACTTTCTTTGTTATAAAGTTGCCTATTACTCCTAAGTCTATCATTACTTAGAGATGTCACTTTTGTATCCTAGTAACTATGTATAGCTATATGCTGCCTATTATAGCATATAGCTAGTTTATACTAGGCCTCTTCTTATTGCTTACTAGTGGCCTACTATTAAGGACTCCTAGTTTTTTAACTCATCTAAGGAGTAGTAATAATGTTCATTATCCTCTATTAGTAGTTTAGAGGAACGTTGTCCCCCTTGTTCTTCTACTTACTTTAGTAGGTATAGGTACATTTCCTATACTAGTAATCCTGCTGTTAGTGATTCCTATTATAGTTGTCCTATAGAGCGTCGTCTCTAGACAATTTCTCTTATCTCCTGCTTACTGTAATATATAGGTTTAGGGATGTTAGGGAAGTGTTAACTCTTTTCCTTCTAGGGTTAATGTATGCAGCAAACATGTAGCAACTCTCCTAGTCTATGTATTAGTGCTAGGGGTAATTAATCTCTACTACATTTTATTATGTTAATTCTTCCACCTATCTCTTATAGAAAGGGGTTGCTTTCTCTATGGCTTCTTAAAGGTTCTATACGTCCCTATTAGTAGGCTTATAGTCTATAGCAGCTTAGTCTGCTTACAGCTCCTAGGGTTTAGGTTTCCTAGTGTCTTCTTACTACTCGTCTTACGCGTTATACTCTATAAGTTTATATTTTAACTATATAGTGGCTTCATTTAAGGTGTAGTTTGCTACTTAGGGTTCCTGCCTATGTAGGTACCTAGGTTGACACCTTATTGCATAGACTGCAACTTCCTAGTCTTGTTAAGTACCTTACTATCTAGCTAGCACTAGTAGTATAGGAATTACTTAAGGAGTTCCTTAATTTAGCATGCTCTGCCTATAGATGTCTACCACTCTAGGTAGGTTTTCCTTAAAGGTAATCTCCCTTACATCTTCCTTAAACTATTTTAGTCTAAGTTTCTAGGACTCTATAAGTTCCCTTTTAGTAGGTTTATATTCTTTATTGCTTAAAGGGCCTCTTTTAGGAGTGCTATTGCTATTAAATCCCTAGTTAGATTTGCTAACAAACATAGCATTTAACTGCTTCCCCTAACCCTACTAGGTGGTGTTAAGCTGTTTACTAAACTTATGTCCCTTGTTTCCTTTCTTAGGCTGCCTATAATCCTAAGCTATATAGCTAGGTTTGTTATAGTTAAAACAGAGTTGTTCCTTAAGCTAGTGCTCTTTCTTAGGGTTATAAGCTTGTCTACTTAGTTTAAACGTAGTGTTAAGCTCCATTAGCTAAGGCTAATGACTCTTCTAATGTTGTTTCTTCTAAGTCTATTAGTAACTAGATAATCCTCCCTTCTTCTTAAGTTAGCGTTTATAGATATAATTGTTAATTTTCTACGCTAGCTTAATTATTTCCTTAAGGTTGTTAGGTTTGTTAGATTAAGAGATCTCATCTTTTACATAATCCTTTAACCCTATGTAGTACTAGTTATATATAGCCTTATCTCCTTAATTAGTAAGGGGGGCATGCTGCTAAAATTTAGTAGTATAGGTGACAGCTGATCCTTTCTGTCTAAGGGCCTATAGAGCCCATACTACATTCCTTTATGCATTAACATCCCTAAAATTCACCTTAAGCTGTTTAACAAAACTAGCCTATAAGATGAAGATGTCCTTAGTTCCCTAGTTAGCAGATGTAATAACCCTCCTATCTAAGGCGTGGTGACTTATGTAGTTACTAAGATAGTTTAAGATCTAGTCTAAGGTAGGGCCCCTAAGGAGGGCTATAGCCTATAGGACCTACTATACCTTAAAGGCAAAGTGCTTGGTGTTAAAGGCTATCTATAGTTCAGTTTGAATGAGAAAGCTCTTAAGCTTCTTGCAATCCCCATTAAAGGTGTCTAGGAATGCAATCTTAAGCTTGTCTAAGGGGTGCGGTCCCTTAGGTGTAGGCGTAGTTGTAGGTGAAGGGACAGGCTTAGTCGCAAGCTTCCCCTTTAACCCTACGTTTAAGCTAGAATTGTTTCCAACTATGTTGCTTTGTGTATGAGCTAGTACCTTATAGAAGTGGTGCTTAAAGTGTAACGCTAGGTCTTAAACTATAAGACTTATAAAGGTTTTATTACATTAGTTTACTTATTAGAGGAGGTAGGGGATTAGACATAGAGGCTTTTATAAAACACATTACTAGTATATAACAAATACTATATTAAGTTGAGCACGAAGCTCCTATCTAAGAACTAACTATCTACTTATATAGTAGTGTTATGCTAAAGGGATATAGGGATAGTAGTAGATATAATAATATATCCATCTATCCTACATATCTATTACGTAGGGTTGTGGGACGTGGTTAGCTCTTAGGACCTAGCGTCCTAGGAACCCTGCCATTCCTGCAACCTTCCTAGTTCCTGCGCCCTTAGGTCCTAGGAGCCACTTAACTCCTAGGCCCCTCTAATCTACTTAGTCGTAGAGCCTAAAAGGGTCTAGCGCTGTTAGGAGTCTAGTGTTAGATACCCTGTTCTACCACCTAAATCCTCCTAACTAATCATGTTATCTTCTTAACTATAACACTATAGTTTAAGCATCCACTGCCTCCATTCTAGCTCCTAGAATGCTAAGCCCTCTAAAGCAAATGGATCTTTGTTAGAGTTAGGCTCCTACTCTGCTCTACTTAGAGCACCATCTATAAGAGCTGTCTTATAGGTAATACGCTCTATATTAATATAATACTCTCACCTTTAATACGTTGAGCAAACGTCTTTAAATTGTGCTCTTGCCTATAATCTTTATGAATTGTCTATAGTATTTAGATATAGCTTTTTAAATACTATATGATTCATCTATAGGTTGCAAATTATAGCAACAGCTAAGTGCTTACATTATAGATTTGTTATTAGAGTATAATACATATTAAGCTTTTAAAGCTTAGCTCTGTAAGCAAGTCTAATAGTAGAGCTATTACTAAGCTCTTCTTAGATTAAGGTAACCTTATTTATCATCTTTAAGTAAAGAGGGATTATAAAGTTAAGGGTTGGAAACGAATCGCTTTGTAGCTGTCTTAACAGCTTTAGGAATACTAGGAATAATCGTTTAAGAGCTTTAATAATAGCCTAATCGTTAGTAGTTAATAATATATCCTTTATACTAAGATTAAGCTTCTATGTAGAACATACTATAGTAACTAGTATTTAAAGCTTTAAAGTAGTCTTAAGCATATAGTACGTTAAGTTCTAACGTACTAGCATATTAAATGATAATTGCTATAGCTTCTGCCCTACAGCTTATATCTGCTTCTATAACGCATCCTTCTAAGCTTAACGGTTCCAAAACACATAAATATGCTGTTATAGCTTTATAAGGGCTGTTAATACTTTGCTACCTATATGCTATAGTATTTAAGCTAGACCTTACTTGCACTAGTATACTTCTATTTCTGTATCTAAGCTAGCTTTTAAGCTCTTAAGAGCAGCTTAGACTATAATATTAATAATATGTGTAATATATTAGATGTCTCCTTCCTTTACTGTAAATTTCTAAGGCTGTTGAATAGTAGGCTAACCTACGCTAGCTAACTTCTTATATTCTATAAGCATAACTGTATTTGTAGAGGCATTATCTTATATATAAGTAAAGATAGCGCCAATGATTTCTAAGCTATCTATTACAGCTGCTAATTCCTAAGCAAGATATTCGCTGCTATGGATTAGTTCTTAAAGGTGGATTACATTAAGTAATACACACTAATGCTACCACTTCTCATTAATCTAATGACCTGTAATAGCAGCGTACTTAGTATAGTTCTATGCAGTCTATATATCTGTTGTTATGGATATCTAGCCTCTGCTCATAATATAAGACTGTAGTTCAATTTGTAATAGGCCTTAGTAATATAAGAACTGCTGCTATAGTTCTTAGTGTAGCGTGTAGGATAAGACTAATAACGTAGATAGGCTTAAAAACTAAACTAATTAATGGAACGAATAGCTCTTAATAAGCTATAAGGATAGGTTATTTAATATAATAAATGAGAGTAGTAACTCTTAGTATTTCACTCTACTATTTAATGATTAAATAGAAGTAGGCTAGGGCTGCTAGCTCTATAGCTTAAAGAACGACAATGTACTACTTAATAGGCTTAATCTTAATAGTATATTCTTCTAATTCTTCATTATATACACTATTATTAGATGCTTCTAAGAATAGTGCTTCTATAGATTACTAGTTGACGTCTGATTTACTACCTGTAGAGTAGGCGAATATCCACAGTCTAGTTGCAAGTAGGTTATCTTAACTATAGGAGGCTTACTATTAAGTATTAATCATAAGTATAATAGCTTTGTGAATAGTATTAACGTTATTAACAGCAGCATTAGTCCTAGAGCTAGAGGCTAGAGCTAGAGCAGTGTAGGAATATAATTAATATTAGGTTGAATAGGGGTAGGCAGCATTAGTAAAGTAGTCTCGTTATAAGTATCATAACTCTTATAATTGCCCTTAAGCTTAGAGAGCGAAGAGTCACTCATTATAAGGATATTACAGCATTTATACAGGTCTTATGATATATAACAACATTAAGAAATAAAGCCTTAGCAACAGCTTGGCTATTCTTAGCATATACCTAGGTATATACCCAGATACACTAGGTACTCTAAAATATCAACAGGTAGGGTATATACTTAGGTATATACCTAGATACTAAGGGTATATTAGTATCTATGCTAAACACTGCACAGTTCTAGGTAACAGTCCTAGGTTAGAAGTATGACAGTCTATTTTAAAGACTGTAATGGGCTCTCTAACTATTATACAACTAGTATACAACTACTATAGAAATAGGGTATTTTCTAGTAAGGTAGCCTCTATAGCATATTACTAAGGAACATAAAATTCACAACTGTTAGTATGCTAAGGTTAGAATTAGCATGTGCTAGTGTATCCTAACAACTAAATATATTGTCTAAGTCATTATAAACGTCTCCTAACAATTTAACAAGTGATAATTCTATGTGTAATGTATACTATCTTTCTTGTTTTGTCTTACTGTTTCTCCTTTTTTAAGTACTTACAAATTCACTGCCTAAAATGGATGTAAACAAACCATTACGTATAAATTAGAATGCTACTAGAAGTGCCATATAACAAACCCTCCCTCCCTAGCCTAGTTTAGTAAAGTTGATAAGATAATTTAAATCTAAATCTAGCAACAACTATAGTACTATGCTAGTAATATTTATATAAGTCTGTGCATAGTATATAAAAATGGCTGCTGCTTTATAGAACGCATACATAGATATATAGGTAGATATGCATAGTAGAATAGCTTTAATATAATAACATATCACTAATAATAGGTTGTTAAGGCCCTAAATTAAGTGTAGAAACGTATGCCTAAATACTTAAGCTTTATGATATAGGGTAGTCCCTATAGAAAATTGCTATAAAGCACACTCTTGTAAAATCTATAGTATAGTCTATAATATCAAAGGCATAAGAGTAAGCACAAATAGGGAAAGGGTAAGCTTCTCTACTACGTCTAGGTGTACTACGTGTGATTTCTAAAGATGAACGTGATACTATAATGGAAAATATAATGCAGAATCTATACGTTACACATAAAGAATTACAAATAAGGCATGTGCCTTAATTAAGTATCTAGATAATATAACGCCTATGTAATGAAATAGAGCAATGGAAGTAGATGTGCCTTTAGCAGCCTGCTCTTATAGAAGCTTATGTAGCAGCACAGCTATAATAGGCACTACGATATTAGCACTTTATATACCTTAATTAGTAGCACGTATGCTAGAGTGACAAGTACTCTATACATCTTAGGAAAGGGAAGAAGAGAGCCTAGGTATTTGCCTAGGCAGGAAAGGAACAGCTAGAGCATGGCCTTGTTAAGCCACGTTGCTATAGAAAAGCAAAGAGTAAGATGTTATAGGCAGCTTTTGGCCATAGAGTCCATCTACACCTTATTCCATTAGAAGGTGATCCGCTCTCTTAACAGGGAGGTGTTACAGCTTATGTCTATAGAGCTGTCTTAGACTAACACCTACTTCCTATTCTAGGCCATAGAGCTATATTTATGCACAACAATGCTCTAATTTATATAGCTGGAATTATTAAAGAGTAGCTAAGAGAGTGTAGAATTAATGTAATAATATAGCTGCTATATAACCTAGACTTAAACCTAATTAAGAACCTATAGGCGTTACTTAAACTTAAAGTCTATAAGCTATACCTGCACCTACTAAACACTCTAAATAATGTAGAAACATTATATTAGTTAATATGGGCTGCTATGATTGCATGGGAGAATATAGGAGAGGCTTTACTACTTAAATTACTAGATTCTATAGTAGCTAGACGCGACGCTGTTATTACAGCTGATGGGTGGTATACAAAATATTAAAGTGGCGTTGGAATTCGTGTAATTTGCGCACGGACTCGTACGAATATTATTGGCGTGGTACTGTACTGTACACGGGTAGAGCGGCTTAGACTGTACGCGTAATGGACCGAACTGTACGCGCGGCGTAGACCGCCGTCGTCGCCGGGTTAGCTCATAACCATGCTACAGGCACCTAGCAGTTCTATTTGCATGTCCTTGTGTTTATGCAGGTCGTGGTTCAATCCATGCACGCGTGGGAGATGGGGTGCCATCAGGGACGATCTTAAGTGTCTATCCCGTCCCGTCCGTCCCCTGACCGTTTCATTGTATTATACTGTAGTCCCATCGCACCACACTCATCTCCCACAACTCCAACTAAGGTAACAGTAAGAAGGTCATCTTACGCGTACGGTACGATAGCAGCTATCGGGAACGCAAAAATCCAACGCTCGCCGAAGGAATTCGATCATCGCCTGCCTAACAAATTCCGACGATCCCATCCCAAGACCCAGCAAACCCGCACTACATCCCCAACCAACATGATCACATGCTTGAATTGCGCGCTGCGCCATGCCCGGGTACTTCCCACCGAATTAAAGTGGGTTTCGGCTTGTCGATCGAAGCTTGACTTTTTCCTACAGGAGTTGGTTCTTGCCTCTTTCGGTAGGTAAGAAGGATATGTTGTACCAAGCCACCATTTCCATTCGTACCAGAAACCCCTCACTACGCCTTGGCATCCCTGTGGATCAGCTATTCTCATGATAGGAGTTGCAAACGATGCACTGGGATTCGGTGCAACGAATCTAAATCCCAGTGGCAGCCCGCTAAGCATCTTAGCTTGAGCCGACCAGCCTCACAGTCACTAACATAGCTGAGCCGTTCACTAATTTTATGGCCTGGACCGCCTAACGATGGTTTCCCTCTGATGCGGCCGATCGTGGCGCTCGTGTTTCTAATGAGCCATATTTCGCAACATATATTTGAGCTTGCTTTACTATCTTCTAGTTTTTGTCCCTTCCTGTCGATGATCGCTGATGCACCGCCCCCTCCCAAGTAATATGGGCCCGCGCAGCCGTCCCGCGCGTACGGTTAGGTCCAGTACATCTAAGCTACATTAGGCTAATGTTGACATGCCATCGGGACCATTTCTTGATATTCTATCTTGGCATTCTCGTAGGCGTATATATAGGTAATACTTCCCTCGCTATCACTAATCATTCAATTTCTGAATCCTACGTCAACTGGGGCATTTAATCATGTGGGGCTTTTCGTACTGGGTTAGTTCTTCTTGCGCTACTATATCTGCAGCTGTTCAAACTAAATATTGCAGGTTTTCCCAGTCATCTCTGCCATTGTCTGGTAGTAAACTCTTATCTCTTGATTTGCGTGCGATCCAGCTAATACCATCTCAGGGCGGGAATGTTGATAGCTATGCTTGTATACTACTCCGCGATTGGGAGTCCTCATTATCCGTCCATGGACCCCGACATGACCATTCCACACATATCTGATGTTGGCGCCTTCACCCTCAAACCCTTGTTCATTACCGGCTCGGTAATAACCACCATTTCCCTCGATCTTGCCTTCCTCAGCGAGCGCTATCTCCGACATAAGGGCCGTCTTGCGAAAAACTCGACAAAAACTGAGAAAGTGCTATCTAGTCTTTCTCTGGTGTTTGCAATCATTGGTACAACGGGCTTGATTCTGCTTAGCATTTTCGATTCATATAGACATGGCACTCTCCATAATATCTTTCTCTTCATGTTTATGGGCGGATATATTATATCTGCAATATTTATATGTTGGGTATACCAACGGTTAGGTATTCGTAAGTGTATTGCTGCAATATACTATGGACGATACTAAATACTGCAGGCTACCGCGAACATCGGATTCTCCGAATTTCATTCTGGGTCAAGTTGACGTTCATTATTGTAGAGCTCGCGTGCGCAATTGGTACGTTCCTACTACCTTGTGCAGCTGATTCTATCACATTCTAAGTCTTTTGCGCCTAGGGTTTGCTATCTGCCTTGGCCTTTCAATCAGCAACGCCGGCTCTGTTCTTGAATGGTGCATTGCCTTTATTTTCACATTCTACATTGCGAGTTTCTTCATCGACCTACGCCCTGCCGTGCATACACGCCACAGTGGACCTGATATAATGACGGAAATGCAGGTCGAGTCAGACGATACGATAAGTCAGCGACAGGAAAATCAACTTTAAATAAGGTTTTCATGTAACCTGAACCAACCAATTGTCGGTGGCACGTACCATTGTCACGACAACCCGCTTTAGGCAACGGCTTGCAGCCTGCCCATAAGTACTCATCACATCAGCGCCCTCCCATATTAGCCCTAACTTTACTCTCGCTTCTGTCAAACGTCACACATCCTCACATCGGTAGTTCACTACAACCACACCCTCTCAGCAACAATGGCATCCACCTACTCCGGCCCTTTACGCCCACGACATGATCCGGAGCCACACACTGGCCAAGGAGATCATTGCTCGCAGCAACGACGCGGCCCCCGTCCTCGACGCCAGCGAACTCTCCCTCCTGAAGCGCTTCATCGCCAACCCCTTGTCCAAGGACGAGATCCTCAAGGACCTAGACATGACGGAGCCGGCGGGCAGCAAGGCTGATGCCAAAGCCCAGGGCAAGGGCAGCTTGGTCGGCTACATTATTGCCCAATCGCTCGCCGGTAATGAGATCCTCAGCGATGAGGAGACCTCGCAGTTTAAAACTTGGTTTGAGCAGTCGTGACTGCTAAATTTTCATGGGGTGCGTGGCCATTATGCTGAAATCACGTGTGAGGATAAATAACCACATTTATTAAGTAATAAAATGTATGTATTGCTGCTCTTTCTTAGTGCCTGAAAACTATGGTAAAATATATGTAGGATTACGTGGATCACGTGACCATATTACAACACACCCCCCTAGGCCCTAACTATATAGGGGAAGCATTATAAGGGAATACTACATCTACTACTATACGCACTACTAACTAACCTATTAATTAATTAATATGCTAGTTATTAGCAAAGTTTTAGAGGGTAACCTTAAGAAAGTTCAAGTCTATAAGGACCTCTATAATACCCTCTCTACCTACAACTTAGGCTTAGCTCCCTCTCTAGAGGATAAAATCCTTATAGAGGTGAATTTAGCTTAGGCCTATAAGGGCCTAGGTAAGGTAGTAGTAACCTACCCCTAAGAGCTTACTACTTAGTATATCTAGGCTTTAGGTAACACTACTACCCTAGAGTACAACTAGTGTATATATATAGAGGAAAGCTCCTATACTTGCCTATTCTTCTACTTCTATGTTATCTCTAGTACCCTTTAGGATAGCACCTATAGCTCTTATGTACTTAAGCACAACTTAGCTAGTTACTTATTTAGTAAGTCTTCCTTTCCTATTTTGTACGTTATTATAATTAACTCTCTAGATAGGCATTATAAAGACCTAGCACCTAGCTACCCCTCTACTACTACCCCCTCCTAAGGCTAGTAGAAGAGCTAGCACCTATGCCTATACTACTAAGTTAGCCTATAAGGCTATAGCTATAGCTACTAAGAACCCTATTATAGTAGATTAAGTAGTAGAGATCTACTTTATATATCTAAGATGCTTAGATAGTTAGAAATAGTAATAGATTTTACTTTAATTCTTCTCTTCTTATTATAATAGTTCTATATATAGTTATAAGTGTAAGAAAAGTTAAGAATTTTCCTTATTACCCCTTATTTTCCCCCTTTTATTAAAATAGGTTTTAAATTTTTAAAAAATAATATAGAATCTATATACATAGTGTTATATCTAGTTTATATAGATTTATAAAACTGTTATAAAGAGTATATGTGTATTCTTTCCTTAGTAAGAAAGTTAAAATAAGGATGTATAGTAAAATTAGTATAAGTATAAGCTATCTTAGTTCTTTTAGGAGTTCTAACTTTATATAGAACTTATTAATTAGTTATTCTTATATTACCTTATAATTTAGTGAGTAAAGTAGAAACCTAGATCCTTTAGTCTAGAGGGCTTGTTTCTATAGTATAGAGGTAGCTAATGCTCTATATAGACTTATGCTTTTATATAAGTACTCTTATAAAAGGTACTTTATGTTTATAAGGTTTAAATGCTTAAGAAACTCCTTATGCTTTAGCTATAGTAAGGCCTTTATAAACCTATCTACTAGCATCTTATACATAGCTATCTACTTAACATCTAGGTTATAGTGCTTAACCTCCTATCTTAGCTAGTATAAATAGACATCTATATACTTAAGCTTATTAGCTAGCTTTAGAGACTCCTTAAGTAAGAGCTATATAGTCTATATATTATTAGAATTAAGTTTAATAGTTAAGAAGAATTACTACTACTAATAGAGCTGTTTTATACTATGTAATAGGGCTAGGAGCTTAGCTTCTATTATAGAGGTTAAGACTTTATATAACACTAGTCTATTACTCCTCTAAATAGAGTAAATAAATACCCTTCTATACTCTTTCTAGTAGACTTATAATCTATATATAATGTGTTACTAAAGTATTAGAATCATAGTTCGTCTATATTAAGTCTAAACTAAAGAGCTAGATATTTAGTCTCCTTAAGATATAAAAGTAGACAGTTAACTACTTATATGTAGTCTAGCCCTAGATTAACTAGGAATTCTAATAATTTTTAGGTTATATACACTACATCTAGTCTTATTACTACTACTATATAGTTTATAGACCTAATCTTTTACTAGTAAAGATAGATTTACTACTTATCTATCTGTCTATTAAATGGTAAAAGACTATTATTAACTATTAGTATTTATACTAATCTTATAGAGGATACTCTATACATAGTTATAATTTTATTAATGTAGGAGTCCTAGTATAGCTAGAGTGTTTTCTAGGTCTAGTCCCTTATAATCCTTATTCCTAGGAACTATTAAAGCTCCCTTATTTTATAGAACTTATATGCTTCTATAAGCTTTACATAGAAATTAGTAGCTTCTACCTTATAGCTTAGATAGCTTAGGATGTAGATATTATTAATGTAGAAGAAAATAATAATCTTTAGTAATATAAATAGGCACTAAGCTTCTAAGACCTATATAAGGCTTAGACCTATAAGTGTTTCTAAGAAATCCTAGAACTATAGAAGTAGTGACCTTCTAAGCCTATAGAGGGCTTTATTAAGTTTCTAACATTTTCTATACTCCTTATACCTATCTATATATTATATATAGACCTCCTTATTAATTTAGCTGTTTATAAAGGCATTTACTACATTTAATTACTCTATATCTAGATTAAAGTAGGCTGTGATAGCTATAAGGGCTTAAAAGGTTTTTAAAGTAAGGGTAGCTATATATGTCTTATTATAAATAGAGTAGTAGTATAAGTCTTCCCTTATAATAAGCCTAGCCTTATATTTAATAAGGTAGCTGTTATTATTAAATTTGTATATAAATATCTATATAAGTAGGATTACAAAGCTTTATATAGAGCTATCTTATACTAATGTAAACGTATCTTACTTCTATAGGTCTATAATTTCCTTTATAGCTATAGCTTAAAACCTAAGCCTATAAGGGTGGTTTCTAAGCTAATTCTAGAACTTTAGAGCTGCTAGTAGGTCTATATAGTACACTTTGCGTTTCTAGAAGTTAGATCTAACAATAAAAGCTTAGTGTAGGCTTATCCTTAATTCTAGATAAGTAATAGTTATATAGTAGACTTCATTCCTCTATATAATGTCTTCTAAGCATTCTAGTGTCATTTCTAGCATATAGAGCTAGGTCTCTTTATTTTCTACCTCTTTTTCCTTATAGTAGGTTTCTTAAAGCTAATCCTCCTAAGGAGGAGCTTATTGTTACAACTATAGAACCTGCATACTCCTAGAGTTAGTAGGGACCCTAGAAGTGTAGGAGATCTTAGGAGCAAGTGCTCTAAGAGCCACAGGGCTTCTAGGATTAGTGTAAGGATGCCTCCTTACATGGGGTACATTCAGACCTATAGGGCAGCGCCTAGCACCAACACTATAGGGTGGCAGTGTAGGAGTTTAAGGGTCGGGGTAGATTTGGGTGACAGACGGGAGTGGATCTACAGGCATGCTAGGCTTAGCAGAGTCAGACCTAATACAGATACTTAAGGGGTAGGAAGCCTTACGCTCCTCCCTCATCTTTTTTGTATCCTTTGTAGTAGACCTATAGGATTGCACCGACTTATATCCAACTTGCACTCCTATATGCTACTTCTCGTGATACAGTGCCCTATGTCTATACATTATACAAAAAAGATCACGCCTGCTGGGGACGGCTGTACTTAAATAATATCCCACACTCGAACGACTTAGGAGAACTACCGTTACACTACTACCAACTGCAACTCGGTGCCGTTTCAGAGCAGAGACCTAACGACCTTAAATAGCTGTGATTCCAGAGATCTCACGGACAGCCAGTGGATCAGGGTTTAATCCTGCAGAGCAAGCTGGTAAAGTTGCTGACGCGTTAGCGCCGAATAGGATACGAGATCCTAAAGAACCCCCTTATAGCACAGAGGCAATTGTGAACAAGAGTGCTGATAGCTACAAGCTACCGGAAGTCAGACTCTTTCGTATCAACTGCGACTTAATACACCCCCAAACCCACCATGTTGCGCAAGACGGCACAAAACCCACCACCTGATAACGATAGTCAACTGCTACGAATGACAACTAGGCAGACTACGACCGCAGGGCCGTCCAAGAGCCCCCCAGATCGAATTGCAAACCTTGAAAACGAGATGTGAGAGCTCAAAGCGATGATAGCCACCCTAGTAGCTAGCCAGACCTAAATACCCTCTACGCTGCCGCTAGCAGCAGACACTCTAGTACACACCATTAAAGCTGACGAAAATGAAGAGGAACAGCCTAAACAGCCCGCACTGATAATGCGAAACTCCTTCAGCACTGTTCGGTTGCTACCTGTTAGTAATGCACGCTCTCCTTTAATCCTAGTTCTACCCCGACAGTACACTGAGGACCC